>RJWJ010049757.1:0-10150 GCA_004363605.1 Indri indri | reverse complement strand
AGAAACAAAGGCAAAAATAACAATACAATAATAAAAAGAATAGAGTTGTTTTTATTTTCTTAGGTTATTCATTCAAATACTCTCAAATATGCTGTTCATTAAACTGGAGATCCACATCTACATTTTTTTGTTTGTTTATGTGGGCACATTCTGCTCTTTTATTCCCTTTCTTCTTAGCTTAGATTCTAAATATTTATGACTTTATCACTTTTAGCATCATCCTAAAACTTGGGGTTATCTTCCTTATTTAGAACATACATCTGTGTAGGTCAGAAATCTTTATAAAACTATTTGCTATCACTAACCATTCAAGATTTTGAGTTCTGTTCACAAGAATTGGTTCCATCATAAATTCAGGGATACAGACCATATATAGTCACTGAGCAAGGCTCTGAAAACACTGTAGCGTTTTCCTACTCCACTCATCTTTCTTTTGTTTATTTCTTTTATTTATTTATTTTTAATTTCAGAATATTATGAGGGTACAAACGCTCTGGTAACATAAATTGCCTTTGCACCACCTGACTCAGAACTACAAGCATGCTCATCCCCCCATACAGCATGCACCACAACCATTAGGTGTGAATTTACCCATCCCTGCCTCCTCTATCCCATCTGCCTGACGCCCTATAAATGTTACTTCCCATATGTGCACATAAGTGTTGATTGATTAGCACCAATGTAATGGTGTCTAAATGTGTTTGTTTTTCCATTCTTGTGATAATTCACTTAGAAGAATGGGCTGCAGCTCCATCCAGGATAATACAATAGGTAGTTCATCATTTTTGTTATGCTGAGTAGTACTCCATGGTATACATATACCACTTTTTATTAATCCGCTTATGTATCGATGGGCACTTGGGTTGTCTCCACATCTTTGCAATTGTGAATTGTGCTGCTATAAATATTCAAGTGCAGATGTCTTTTTTACAGAATGTCTTTTTTTTTCTTTGGGTAGATACCCAGTAGTGGGATTGCTGGATCAAATGGTAGTTCTACTTTTATTTCTTTCAGGTATCTCCATACTATTTTCCACAGAGGTTATATTAGTTTGCAGTCCCGCCAGCAGTGTATGAGTGTTCCTATCTCTCCGCATCCACACCAACATTTGTTGTTTGGGGACTTTTTGATAAAAACTGTTCTCATTGGAGTTAGGTGATATCTCATTGTGGTTTTGATTTGCATTTCCCTGATGATTAGAGATGTTGAGGATTTTTTTTGTGTTTGGCCATTAGTCTGTCTTCTTTTGAAAAGTTTCTGTTCGTGTCCTTTGCCCACTTTTTAATGGGGTTGTTTGATTTTCTCTTGCTGATTTTCCTGACTTCTACATAGATTCTAGTTATCAACCCTTTATCAGTTGTATACCATGCAAATATTTTTTCCCATTCTGTCGATTGTTTGCTTTAATGATAGTTTCCTTGGCTCTGCAGAAGCTTTTAAATTTGATCAGGTCCCATGTATTTATTTTTGTTATTTCTGTGATTGCTTTTGGAGTCTTCTTCATAAATTCTTTCCCTAGGCCAATGTCTGTAAGAGTTTTTCCAACATTTTCTTCTAGAACTCTCATGGTTTCATGCCTTAGGTGGAGAGATGTGGATCCTTTTTCAGTCTTTTACATGTGGCTATCCAATTTTCCCAGCACCATTTATTGAATAGGGATTCTTTCACCTGCTGTATGTTTTTGGCTGTTTTGTCAGAGATCAGATGTCTATATCAGGATTGTTTTATATCTGAGCTCTCAGTCCTGTCCTATTGGTCTATGTCTCTGTTCTTGTGCCAGTCCCATGCTGTTTTGGTTATTACAGCCTTGTTGTACAGCTTGAAGTCTGATAAATTGATGCATCCCAATTTGTTCTTTTTACTTAAGGTTGCTTTGGGCATATTAGGTCTTACCACAAAATGATAAAAGCTATATACAACAAACCCACAGCCAACATCATACTAAACAGAGAAAAATTGAAAGCATTCCCACTTAGAACTGGAACCACACAAGGTTGCATCTATCACCACTTCTATTCAACATAGTGCTGGAAGTCCTAGCCATATCACTCAGACAAGAGAAGGAAATCCAGGGCACCCGAATGGGAAGCAGAAGAAGTCAAACTATATTCTTTGTTGACGATATTATCTTATATCTAGAAAACTCCAAAGATACTGCCTAGAGACTACTGGAATTGATAAATAAATTCAGCAAAGTCCCAGGTTATAAAATCAATGTATGCAAATCAGCAGCATTCATATAGGCCAATAATAGTCAAGCTGAGAACCAAATCAAAGACCTTTCACAATAGCAATAAAGAAAATAAAATAGCAGGAAATATATTTAACTAAGGAGGTGAAAGACCTCTATAGGGAGAACTAGGAAACACCAAGGAAGGTAATAGCAGAGGCCATAAACAGATGGAAAACCACACCATGCTCATTGATCAGCAGAATCAATGTTGTTAAAATGTCTCTACTACCCAAAATGACCTGGAGATTCAAAGAAATCCCTATTAAAATACCAACATCATTTTCTAGATCTAGAAAAAATAATTTCTATACTTCATATGGAAATATTCCATTCATCTTTCTACAGTACTTTTTAAAATCAATTCCATTCTTTTCAAAACTTGGCAACCCCAATTTCTTCCTCATTTTCTGCAGAAGAAATTGCTTCCTGTTATGTAATTGAAAAATAAAGAACACATCAAACACATCAAACAGACACTTCTGTTTTGTCATTCGCATGCCTGACACCCATATCCATCATGTTTTTTTTTTCCACTTATTTTATATTGGAGAGGTATTCCACTTTCTATATATTCTCATCATGTTCACTTACAATTTCATACTCTTTGTATTTTTTTCCTTTTTGTGTTTCTAACAATTCACTCTGTCCTTTCCTGTTCAGCTTCTATCAATAAATGAATACACAAACACAAATTCTCAACTGCCATCATAGTCTCCCAACACATCTATATATTATCTATTTTATTTCTTTTCATGATATATCAAAAGAGCTGTTAATCTGACTGTCTCCACTTGTACACCTACCACTCCCATCTTACTGAACTCATTTAAGGCTCCTACGCATACTACGTGCTGAAACTATCTCTTTCTCTAATGTCTTGCTATGTAGGAAAATTGCGTGTCCCATTTTTTAAAATCCTGATTGTTTAGAAGGAAATTTTTGACACTGCTGATTACATTTGTCCCCAAAATAGTCTTACTCCTGCCTTTCTAAAAACACCGTCTCCTGGATTTCCTTCATATTCACTAACTGCTCCTTGTTTTCCATTCACTTTCCTCATCTTCTACCAAATTTCATACATGAGGAAAATTGTCTGGGTTGCATGTCGGATGTTTTTATCTCCTTACCTGCAAGTCGATATCATTCATTCTAATGATTTTAATTATACTGGTTATTTCCAAAGTTTTAATATATGGTCATTTTTCTTAAGTTTCAGAAAAATACAAATGTCTGCAAGATGCTTTCATTTTTTTAATCTCTTAGGCACATCAAATCCATAACACTAAACTGAGCTCAGAATTGACCTTCACTACACCAAAAGTCCTTCCCAGACAAGCAATCACTGATGGATTTTGCAAAGACCGGACTAGCCCTACAGGAAGTACTCAGATCTGCATTAAACATCGAACAGCATAATAGACACTCTTCAAAGTAAAATCATTCTAGAGTTAAAGCCTAGAATGTGGACTTCACGGTGGCTCAAGGAGCAAAACAAAACAACAGGATTTCACCCAACAATATGAATGGAAATCTACCGCAAATCTCAATCCTGTCAGTAAATGTGAATGGCCTGAACTATCCTCTGAAGAGATACAGACTGGCAGAGTGGATAAAAATCCACAAGCCTAGTATCTGCTGTGTACAGGAAATGCATCTAATCCACAAAGATGCCTTCAGACTAAAGGTCAAGGGACGGAAAACTATCATCCAGGCAAATGGAAGTCAAAAGAAAGCAGGAGTAGCTATACTATTTTCAGATAATGTAAGCTTTAAAATAGCAAAAGTAAAAAAGGACAAAGATGGCCACTATATAATGGTGAAAGGGAAGATCCAACAAGAAGAGTTAACAATTCTTAATATCTGTGCACCCAATACATGAGCACCCAGTTACATAAAGCAAACCTTGTCTGATCTAAATAGCATGATAAACAATAATACCATAGTAACGGGGGACTTCAACACTCCACTCAATGAACTGGACAGATCTTCCAAACAGAAAATAAGATAAATAAATAAAATACAACAACAACTAAAAACTCAGTTTCTACTGTTCACTATATTTCTAAACAGCATTACCATTATGTAAAACATGAAATAAAGAATTTGTTGCCTGCACATTTACTCCTCATATTCAATCACTGCATCTTGCAGATACTTTAATTATCTACTGTGTATACTTCTTTACATTTATGCTAGCTATTTTTTTCTTGTCCCTGGACCCTTTGCTTCAGCTTAGTTTTCTTTAGGCACTTAGCATACTCTGTATATAGTCTTTTTTAAGCACTTAGTATATTCTGAGAAATCTTTCTTGGTCCATTGCATCTGATCAACTCTCACTTATTTGTGAGATCTCAGATCATCCATCACTTCTTTTAGAAGTCTTTCTAGTTTAGAAGGTATTCCCATGTTATATCATTTAGAGCACCAGATGCTTTCTTTTTCATAACATTCATTCAATTTTTTGTTTGTTGTTTATTTCTCAAAGAATGTTCCATAGGCCCAGAAAGTGTTTATTAATTATCTATTATCTCTGTATTTTTCATGCAAAATAGTTCAAACTAAGGATTCAATAGATATGTGTTGTTTAACTATTTTGCAATGAATCCTTTCAAGAAGTTGGTTCCTATAAACAATACTGCATTAAGTATCTTCTACATTTATCTTTCAACATATTTTGAGAAAGTACTGAAAGTCAGGAATGGACTTAAATTGTATAAAAATTTTTTCTTCACATTTTACAGATCATGCATATTGCAAAATAAGAGTCATACCAATTTATAAAGACTACATGTGCATCCTACAGTTTCCAAACTATATTGGACTTTGAACATTATCTTAGAAATCTGATAGAAGAAAATTAACTGTCATCATTATCTTAGTTGGAATGTCTATTGCTCAGTAAATTCCATGGTTTCAGAATATTTTGTTAAAAGGGTACAAATATTTCTTGGTAAGTTGATTTTCCTGGACATTCTCCCTTGCATTTTTGGCATTCTTTTAATTCATGAGTTTCATCATTATTTCCAGGGTAACTATAACTGCTGATTAGATAAGGTGTTGTGGCAGAAAATGCTCAGGTGTCTCAATTAATTTGAAGAATTATTTCGCAAATAATAATGTATAAATAAAAAGTTGCCTTTCAGCTATAATTATTTATAAATAATGCCAAGAAACACATTTAATAATGAAAGCAAGCACTATGATTTACAAAGTAATGGTATTGTTAGTCCCATTTGCAAATTCTATTACCAAAACAAATGAATGAGGTTCTAATTGTGTAATAATGCAAATGAAAACCTATGACATGTCCCAAATAAATATAAAAATGAGCATTTTATTCATGTTAATAAAATTCCAAAGAATTTGATAATTTTTTGATAATTTTGCAAACTATTTCTAACTTCAGATGGGAAAGAAACTAAAAAACAAAACAAAAATGAAACAAGAGCATGATTTGTTGTCTCACACAAGAATATCCTAGAATTGAAACTGTATGAAGATTGATTTACCCTTTATCTTTTACATGTGCAGAACTTTAAAGTCTGGATAGCTGTCACTATTATGATTAGGATTGAACATTTGCTCTTTTCACACAATATTGGGCAGATTAGAAAGTAATACTAGAATTTCTGACAGCTATGACTTGGGCAACTATCCTTTTCATTTTTCTCTTATTTACTCCTGTTATGTTTCTTATTTGATGTTAGAAAACAAACATAAATTTGTAATTTTCTTTAAAGGATGGCCAGCATATCATGGCTTTTCGCAAAATAGAGTAATTTATTTTCACACTGAGATGAAAATCTGTAAAAATATAACTAATAATAATCTTGTCTGAAATGATTTTAAAGTATAATTTATTTCTATAATATGAGTTATCATAACATAAGAAATATCCAGAGAAAGATATTGGTTAAATAATACATAAATACAGTTTAAAAGATAATTTTATTATTGTAATACATTTCACGTTATTACAAATGATTAGGTTTACATTTTTGTGCCTCCAACTGTTGAACATGGCTTTTTAAAATATTTTCTCTGTTGGCCAGGCGCGGTGGCTCATGCCTGTAACCCTAGCACTCTGAAAGGCCGAGGCAGGAGGATGTCAGGAGTTCAAGACCAGCCTGAGCAAGAGCGAGACCCCTGTCTCTACTAAAAACAGAAAGAAATTAGCTGAACAACTGAAAATATACAGAAAAAATTAGCCAGGCATGATGGCGCATGCCTGTAGTCCCAGCTACTCGGGAGGCTGAGGCAGCAGGATTGCTGGAGCCCAGGAGTTTGAGGTTGCTGTGAGCTAGGCTGAGGCCTCGGCACTCTAGCCTGGGCAACAGAGTGAGACTCTGTTTCAAAAATAAATAAATAAATAAATAAATAAATAAATAAATAAATAAATAAAATATTTTCTCTGTCAAGAGAAAAACATATTAATATTTGCTGCTATTAAATGAACTTGCATATGAGAACTTGCCTTAGAAGTAATTGTCAATGGGGACTCAAATTTAAGGAATTAAATTTTATTATGTAACAAAGACTAGTTACATTATATTTTTTTGTATATGAATAGGACCTTATTTATAGCCAGTGCAAATAAAAATTATTTAAATAAATTTAATATATTTGGGTGGAAAAGATAAGGAGGTTTGACATATTTGCTTCACTGTATTATACTTGCATGCATTCTCAGTCTCCTTTCTGTATGTGTATGTGCATGTGTGTAATTTATCCTTCCTGTTAACTATCATATTTTATGTCACCTTTTATTCCCAAAGGTAATTAGCACAAGATATAATATTAATATAAAGTATGCAACAAATGTATGCTTAGCTTCCAAAGACAAATATTATGTCACTTTTACAGACATTATCACAAATTGAATATGCACTCGTAAGAAATCACAGTGAGTAATGGATAACGTTTGTTTGCTATTAAGTATTGTATATCCACATGGTAAGATAATCCCCATATACCCATATACCTTAAGATAGTGGAATATTTAATGACATTTATAAATGCTAATGATAAAAGTTTGTGTAAAATTTTTGAAATAAAGCAGATACAAACACGGGTATATACATTAATATAAAATAAATATATAACATTTTATTAATATACACACAAGATCTTATTTGAATGTGCCCATTCAACTAGTGAATTTTAAAAGAAATAAATCTGGAAAATGTTAGAATAACTTAAGTATGCATAATCAGTGTGTTAATTTACTTTTATAAATTGAAATATAATTTAAAACATTACCATAATGGCAAGTATTACTATGGCAATAACAGTTTAAATATTATTAAGTGATGAAGCACTCTGCTATGGATTCTGACTCACAGCTAAAAGGTTGAGATATTTACATGTATATATCTTGGAGAAAATACAAACATCTATTTTTAATCATTCCATCTGTCCATTAATCCATTGATTTCTCACATATCTGTCTATCCAGCTAGGTACAATAAGGACCTTATTTAAAAAGAAAGACACATACGTATATATATATATATATATATATATATATATATATATATACACACACACATATATATATAAAACATATATATACATAAAATATATAAATATATATAAAAGATATATAAAATAACATACCATTCCTTTGGCCATTTGCATGTATTATTTCTATCTTTGTACAAATTCATTTACCTGTCTTTCTGTTTCTATTACCTTCCCCATAGGATCCTTCAAAGCCATGTAGTATTATTGGCTTATTATGTACAGTAATTTGTTGCTCAACATGAGGCCTCTTTTGAAGCCGAATTAAGCAATGTTTGAAGAGCCTTTTATGTTTGGTGAGATTGGGCAAGAAAGCAAGTGGAAAATGATGTTTTGGAATAGATTATTTGAGCACTGATAAAAAGAAGACTAAGAGGTGAGAGATTACTAAATGTGAAGTGCAGGGTTGGTAATAAACTGCATAATATGGTTTCCCCATGTGGATTGTACAACGAGCCTCAGGGACTTAATATGATTATGTATTTGACATAAAATGCAAATATAACAAGCAAGTAATGGTGATTTCATACAGTTTGTATAATAGATTTTTATTAGAATCATATTACAATCACAAATAATTTGCTTCAATGATTTGTGCATCATTTTTAAAATCTTACATTGAAGGCACTGTATTTATTGGAAAACAATTCATCTGGTTTAGAAAATAGATTTCTGTTCCCACCTGGACTCCTGATAGAGTCTCTAAATGTACTTTATTGTTTACTGTTTCTTTTCCCATAAATATCCTTAGCATCCTAAACAGACACTTAAACTTGTCCTGTCACCACATAAAAGTTTCTTAATATTTTCTGTAAAAATTCCAAAATGCGAGGATAAGAATGTAAAAATGATAAGACAAATAATTATGCTAAAATTACTACACATAAATGTCTTTTTGCCATTTCTCTTGGTAAGACACTTTATAAAGCCATTTATACGTAATAGCAAATTGAGTCCCCTAATACTAAGTTGCATCTTCAATTTCACAATGAGGAAAATGAAGTGAATTCCCAAAGATGGTGAGAAGTCTGATGAAAGCCTTGGCTTTTCTGACATTGAAGCCTATCCTGTAAAGCTACATTACTTCTTCTAGGCAATATTATGAAAGATTCTAAGATCTGGTCTCATTTTATTCACTCTGGCTCTGCCTAACAAATCTTAACAAATGTAATGATCCTAGATTTAAACAAGACACAGCTTTGTCAAAGGTAGTCATTCCGAAATGTCCTTTGGCATTTTATTTTTATCATGAACTCCTTACTTCTTCCCTGTATGCTGCAACTGTACGCTGAAACATAAAGTTAGATTAAAAGTACTGTTATCTTCTGCTATTATTGTGTGTGCACATAACTGTGCATTCTTGCTCTTTCCAATTAAATTATCTTAAAGAAAAAGTATTGTTTTATAGTTGTTTATCCAATGTCTGGCAGAGTGCATTGCATTAAGTAGGTATTCAATAAATCTTTGCTGAATTAATTCAATTTATTTAGATTTAACTTCAAACACATTTATTAGCTAATTACTATGTAAGTTACTGAAAAATTCAAATACGAGAAAGATACAGTTATTGCTTACAAATAATAGGTAATCATATAGTATATATTGTCATTATTAATGGGACTGTTTGTCCAGTGATAATTTATAAAGAGCAAAATTTTGCAATTGTCATTTGTCAATAAATAAAATATATATTTCAGACTTTTGTTATTATAGCAGAACTGTTGGAGAGCCATTCAGCATGCACAAAATAGGTATGTGTAGTGTTAGTAAAGTTATAGAGATTCATTATCATGTCTTCAGTTGTTCTACTACATAGCACAACACCATTGGGTGCTGTGCTGGTTTTGACATTTTTTAATCATTTGATATTTTGTTAAATATGAGATGTATAAGTAACATCACTTTTAAAATGTCAAAAACTATTAAAATAATAATGGTGCTATCTACCTAAATATTTCTCTAGTAACTCTAGATATATCCATATATACATTTATATCAATATCTACATATCTATATTTATATCATTACACATAAAAATATTTTTTGGCATTAAATGTTATTTACTATCCTTTTAAAAAATATATATAGATGAACGTGAAATGGAATCTTTTTTTTTGTGTTTATTATTTTCTTAATTGACACATAATAATTGTACTGAAATAGAATTTTGAAAAAAAATTGTAGATTGTCATAAGAAAAAAAATGCATGAAACATTCAAACATAAATAATTTAATTTTAAGAGTAAAATGAAAATAAAATTATAAACAAGATTGTACATATTATTGCTGGCATAATACATATTTAAATTTTACCCTTTTGATATTTAAAGTTGATCCCTAAAGCAACTAAAATATATTTTATTTTACATTGTTTCTTAGTAAGTTATCTTTTTTCTT
>RJWJ010049756.1:0-10139 GCA_004363605.1 Indri indri | reverse complement strand
GCAGAAGTATACTATTTATTTAACATGACTTGTAAAGAAGTCTATTATTTTTAAGCAGCTACTTTATTACTCATGTACTATTGACATATGTTCATTTTTTTAAGATTTCAACCTTTAAAAATACCTTATATCTCACTATCCAGATATGTTAGCACCTTTTTGGTTTTCTTATAAAAATTCAAATATAGAAAAGACAAAAGATAATAGATAGCCTAGAAGTTTGTAGATGAGAAAGTAAGCTAGAGAAAAGCTACCTCTACTTTATAGATCAGCAATTAAATTTGGAGAAATGCATACATTTTACCTGAATTTTAATGAAGAAAAAAAAACCTTCAAAATGAGAGGACTGAGTTGCAACTTGAATTAGGTTTTATGCCAGAGAGGAGTCGGGAGCTATTCTTCCTGGCTGGAAGGCCTTAAGCACAGGTAAGCCGCTGTCTCCATCACCTACTCAGATTGCTGGATCATAGAATCAGTCAGCACCTTAGTAGAGTTTAGCTTATGCCACTTCACTGTGACAGCAAGCTTGAAGCAAATCCTATCCCCGTGGTGTTACTTTGTCTACCTTTCTGCCCTAACATGGGTTACGAAGACTTCCTGCTTTTACTATCAAGGGATAAGCAATAGATAGAATCGATATCTATGGGTTCCTATTCCAGCTCCATCACTAGCCAATGATACCTTGGGAAAGTCATTCCACCTCTTTTGGCATTGGTTTCTTCATCTGTAAGATGAGAGATCACATTCTATCATTGGTTTCATATTTCTTTACTCCCAGGGATTCATTTTCTTATTTCTCCTGATTAGATCTTAATTTTTATTTATTTTTTTTGAAACAGAGTCTCACTCTGTTAACCGAGCTAGAGTGTTGTGGCATCAGCCTCACTCACAGCAACCTCAAACTCCTGGGCTCAAGCAATCCTCCTGCCTCAGCCTTCCGAGTAGCTGGGACTACAGGCATGCACCACCATGCCCGGCTACTTTTTTCTATATATTTTTAGCTGTCCAGCTAATTTCTTTCTATTTTTTTAGTAGAGACGGGGTCTCCCTCTTGCTCAGGCTGGTCTTGAACTCCTGAGCTCAAACAATCCTCCCACATCGGCCTCCCAGAGTGCTAGGATTACAGGTGTGAGCCACCATGCCCAGCCTAGATCTTAATTTTTAAAAACATTTTATCTATCAAGGAAACTAGTACAAGATAGAAACTCAATAAAAGTTGTTAAATGAAAGATTTCCCCATTTTTCATTCATTAAAGATCAAAATAACTACTAATAAGAGTTCCTGATCAACATGAACTGCCTAGTATTATCATGTTGAGTTCACATAATTCAAACCAAAAGTAGATCTAACATTTTGCATAGCTCATGCAATCTATCTCAAGCTGGACAGATTCTGTTAAGGCTTTGTGAAATGCTAGAAATACTTTAAGAAACATAGTTTTAATTTGATGAATAATTCTCCTAAGCAAACTGGGACTCTAGGTTGACAAATATTGAAATAGAGTAAGGAAGCCACTGACATGATTTTACATGTTTTTGAAAACTAGTTGTCCATTTTTCTGCCTCAAACTAGAATTTACACATCTCCAGCATGCCATATTGGTGACTGAGACCTGGAGGATGAAATGAATAAGATGCTCATTTTTGAGACCACTGAGAAGGGCTGGTTTTTCTCATGGATATTAATGTACAGCTCAACTGGTTTGAGCTAGTGGTTCCAAAGTGGAAAGATGCTCTCCCCAGCTAACACCACATCATGGCCGATATGCTGAGTTATCGCAGAAGTGTTCGTAGGCTCCCTCTTCCTGGAAACCATGCTGAGTTTGGGCTCTACTCTGGGAGAAAGTCAAACATGATCAGCATGACAGAAGCTACACAATTAGTACCCCTTTGAATAAGCATAAATGTCTTATAGAAAGTGAAGAAACACCAACTGAACTCAAGTTAAATAACAGAATAACAATGTTTTTAAAGAAAAAAAGGTCTCAGGAATTCTCACAGAATTATTTGATATGTAAAATTAAACTTACCTGGAAAACTATAAACAAATGTCAAAACTTCCTTCCTTTGTGTATATTTCTAAATGGATGATTTTTAATATTATGTGTAAATGGAAGAATTTACCATTTATGTAAGACTTTTCCAAATAAAATGCAAAAGCTATTAATTATATTTGGGACAAAAATCTAGCCCCAGTGGGAAGGAAAAAACATCTCTAAGAAGCAATTTTTGTTGCTGCTTTTATAAGTTTGGTTTGTGTTTTCAGAATTCTTTGTGGAATAGAACATAGTAGAAAATCGTAAATATTAGATGAATTAATGTTATGTTATAAACACAAAAACCCCAACTCAGAATCACTCATTTTCTCCCCTGGAAGCATTAAAAATGCCATAGCGTATATAACACTACAATATGCTGTGAAACGAAGAACACATAATTGGGGGTTTGGGCATGGGTAAGTATGGATGGTGTGCTGTTAAAAGTGACAGAAAACCAGCCCAAACTCCTTAGTCCAAATGAGAATAGGAATATACTACCTCACATGACAAAAAGAATTCATGCCCACACCTTTAATAAGCTCACAAGATAATGGTGGAAACTGAAAGGCACGTGGGCAACTATTATAAACTGTTGCAGGTTTTTTTCTTCCCCCCTCAATTCCTATCCACTCTATTCACCCGCCGTAGAGCTCTGTGAAAACTTGGTGTGTCTCTTTACTCCTTTAGAAACAGTGCATAACGTAGGGCTTGGCATGTTGTAGACACTCAAATGCTGTTTGTTAGATACATTAAGTGCCATGGTAAAGGTGTGCATGAGATGTTGATTCCTGTCTCAGAGGAGTAGATGCATAGAGAACGGAGGTCTGCGGCATTGATTCTCAACCAAAAGTGGTTCTGCTCTCCAGGGAACACTTGTAAATGTCTGGAGATATTTTTGGTTGTCACAACTGGGGGTAAAACAGGCATCTACTGGGAAAAGCCCAGGGATGCTGCTAAACATCCTAATATACACAGAACAGCCCCCCAGCACAAAGAGTTATCCAGTCTGAAATGTAAATAGTACTGAGATTGAAAAACTTTTGTCTGGGTTAAGATCCTCAGCTACAGGATCTTAAATGTTCAGTAATCTTTGAGCTACTAGAATCATCATCAAGTCTTAGAGAATGACAGAGTTGAAAAGGATGTTAAAATCCTAACTGATCTTAAATTTAATTCCAATCCCTCAACCAGTAAAATCATTTCTTTTATATTATTCTTGGAAGATGGTCTGCTATCAATTTGCAGAGGCAGAAAACTCAGTTCTTTGAGTGATGATCATTTCATATTGTACGTTTTATTGAGCCAAAAGTTGCATTTCAAATTGACACAATATGTCCTAATTTGACTCTTTTTGAGGAAGAAAGAATAAATCAATACCTTCTTCCACATGTCAGTCTTCCAGGATTTGAAAATGGTGGTGATTTCCCTAAGACTTTTTTCCCACCACCAGATTCATCATCTCACTATTCTTTAAAGCAAATAAGAAGAATGGTATAGAATATATTAGAAAACAGTGAGCGTGAATGACTGGCAGAATGTGAGATGACTGGCGGTTCAAAAGATGATTTTAGCTATCTCATAGACACTGCATTAAGCAATATTGAATGACACATAATCACATAGTAAGAACAATATTTACATTTGAATTTTTTAATCCTTCTTAAGTCAAAGAGACAGGCTTAGTTTGGTACTAAAAGATCTTTAACATCTCTGTATCCTTATTCATTTCCTTTTTAACAGAGTGAGAGAAGACCGCAGAATTAGAACCTTCTGCAGGCAACAGTATCTGGTTAGAATTCAACAACATTTTGTTTATAATGTATTTGTGTTTATGGTTTTCTTCTATTTATAGCAAGGGGTGCTGGCTTTTCTTTTATAGATTTGGTAGAGATGGCTTCTTGCTTATAGTTTTATATAAAGTTTTCTAGCTAAATAATTAAGTTTCAAAAAGTGAGAGTTAAAGAAAAATTAAATAAATTACAAAACAGATGTATAAGTAGGGCAAAATCAAGGTAGGTGTCATGTGTAATACCTGAAGTTGGAGAAATAACGACAAAGAATGGTCATAGTGCGAACAGATGAGTATCATCATTCTGATTCCACCACTTATTTATTAGGTGATCTTAGGTGAGTTATTTGGCCTATCTTTTCTCGTATTAAAATGGAGACGGTGATAATAGCTATTTCACTGAGTTGTTGTATTAACTGAGACTATGCATGTAAAATGTCCGGAAAATAGTAGGTGCCTAGTAAATGTTAGTTCACTTCTCCTTTGCTCTTACCTACACCTGTTTATTCCCATCCCTAGGTCATTCCCTTCAGTGTTTGATGCTCTTGAGGACCCTGATGTATTGGTGTGAAAGTGAACCTTGGATTTATACCAACTGAGATCAAATCTGAGCTTCACCGCAGACAACTTCTCAACCTCTCTGAGGTTCGATTCTTGTAGCCTTCTTTAAAAGTGTTTTGCAGGAATGGTGTGAGATTTGACTGACACAGTATATGTAAAGTCACCTAACATATAACCTACTACATAGTAGGTCTACAATAAACATTGTCACTGCTTTGTTGTTATCATACATAAAGGAAGACATCTGGAACTATTGCAATTATATAAATGTTTATATTTTAAAATATAAATGTATTTTTATATTTATTTTACATATTTATAAGACATTTTATACCTTTTATATTTTTTACTTTTTTCACACTCAAGGAAATGGAGACATATTTCTACACATTTAAAAAATTTAACCAATGCTAAATACATTGAAACTTTTCTTCCTTGATCTCAACAAGATGCTTTTATTAATGCAGCTTAAGTTTACACCTGTTCCATTTGCAGCCATGCCATGTAATTTGGACATACTGTATTTTTTTTACACTAACTGCTGTTAGTATCTTTTTAATACTAACTTCTATTAGTGGCAATCCTATACAAATGTAAGTGACTTCCTGAACCTAAGTCCAAGGCTTTACGTTATTACCTTGCTACATGATCACCTTTCTAGTTTTTAATCCTAGGTACCAGTTATTTCTCTGTCATTCACAGATTTGTCACTCACAATCAATGACCCAAGGTATTATTAAAAGACATGAACAGGTTAGGGGCAAAGATAGAACCTAGTGACTCACCTCTAGAGACCTCACTCCAGCTGCACGTTGACTATTAATCAATACTTTTTTTTTTTTTGAGATGAATCTTGCTCTGTTGCCCAAGCTAGAGTGCCATGGCGTCAGCCTGGCTCACAGCAACCTCAAACTCTTGGGCTGAAGTGATCCAGCTGCCTCAGCCTCCTGAGTAGCTGGGACTACAAGTGAGCACCACCATACTCAGCTATTTTTTTCTATTTTTAGTAGAGATGGGGTCTCGCTCTTTCTCAGATTAGTTTTGAACTCCTGACCTCAAGTGAGCCTCCTGCCTCAGACTCTCAGAGTGCCAGGATTACAGGCATCAGCCACCGCACCCAGGAAGTCAATATATTTTGATTTGGGGATTCAGTCAGCTCTGATTTCTCCAAGTTATATTATCAATTACATGATATTTCTACAACTCTCCCTCAAAGATTTTATAAAATATTGTCTGATGCTTTGCTGAAGTCAAGATATACCATGCATTCTGTTATCACTTTTATTGCTTATTGCATAAAAAGTGCAATATGTTTGCTCTCTGTCCCACGGGTCCATCAGTGTCTGATCATTCAACAAACATTCATGGTGCCAGGCTCTGGGGATTTTCCCTTCAAATTGTAAGATTGTAAAATTTAGTATTTCTGTGAAAAACTACAGTACTCATTAATTTCACTCTTGAGTGCCTTTCAATAATAGCTTTAATAATGCTCATTCACAGAATAATGGCCCCAAAACATATGAAAAAGTGCTCAACATCTCTCATCATCAGGAAAATGCAAATCAAAACCACAATGAGATATCACTTATCTCCAGTGAGACTGGCCTTTATCAAAAAGTCCCAAAACAATAAATGTTGGCGTGGATGCGGAGAGATAGGAACACTCATACACTGCTGGTGGGACTGCAAACTAGTGCAACCTCTGTGGAAAGCCATACGGAGATACCTTAAAGAGATACAATTAGAAGTACCATTCAATCCAGCAATCCCATTACTGGGCATCTACCCAAAAGATCAAATGACACTCTATAAGAAAGACACCTGCACCCGAACGTTTATAGCAGCACAATTCACAATTGCAAAGATGTGGAAACAACCCAAGTGTCCATCAATACATGAGTGGATTAATAAACTGTGGTATATGTATACCATGGAGTACTATTTAGCTTTAAGAAACAATGGTGATATAGCACCTCTTGTATACTCCTGGATAGAGCTGGAACGCATTCTACTAAGTGAAGTATCCCAAGAATGGAAAAACAAGCACCACATGTACTCACCATCAAACTGGTATTAACTGATCAACACATAAGTGTACATATAAGAATGACATCTATTGGATGTCGGGCAGGGGGGAGAGGGAGGAGGGGACGGGTATATGCACACACAAAGAGTGTGATGCGCACCATCCGAGAGATGGACATGCTTGAAACTCGGACTTGGTGGGGAGGGCGGGTAAGGGCAACATATGTAACCTAAACATCTGTACCCCCATAATATGCTGAAATAAAAATAATAATAATACTAATGCTCATTCAAACATTAAATGGAGCTTGATGAGGACAGGGATCTACCCTACTCATCCTTCCATCCCCAGTACACAGCACGTCTTCCTCAGAGTAGATGCCCTTACGTAAAGACAGGCGAGAAAAGTGGGTAAGACAAAAATCAGACAAAGCTGAATTTGAATCTTGAGTCTGCTTTTTGTGACTATGCAACCTCGTCATGTGGCTTCATCATGGATCTCACTTTCTCAAAATGAGAATACAAATATGAACTCTTTTACACTAGAATAAAGTGAAATAATATACATACAATTCTTAGCACCGTAGCTGGAATATAGAAGGTGCTCAAAATATTATCACTATATTTATTATTTGACCACATGATTATTTTTGTTTATGGAAATTGAAAACAAACACACACACACACACACACACACACACACACACAGAAATAGGCCATGATGTCCAGGACCATACCTTAATTCATCCTTGGCAAAAAAAAAAAAAAAATTGATTTATTTGAAAAAGAATATAAAAATGGATTAATCCTGCCAACGAATACCTAACTGTGGATTTTGCTGTAGAAAAAAAACAAAATGAGTGGAGCAGACTGTATTTAGGTGACATTGTCTACACTGAATTATAGACTCTTGTGATTCTGGAGAAGTATTGCTCAACAAGGAAGCAACCAACAGGGAACTCAAGAGTTATTCCATATCATTGTCCAATATGATCTAGGCCAACCACTTTCTTTCCCGGTATCACGGTTCCCCCAAAGGAGTCTACTGAGTGGGATAGTCTCAGCTCTATAACAACAGTACCAGGACTGTCAAGCAGCAGCTGCTCTGCTTCTTCACACGGCTCACAAACATTTATTCAGTTCTATGTGCTCCTTTCGACCCAGCTTCTTTCCCAATAGATTTTGAGGCAGGATTTGTGTGCACGTACGACACCACAACAACAGCCCAGTGCTTTCCTAGAGCGCAGTAGGTTTTACGGAGAGTCTTCAGAAATACGAATTTAGGTTTCACAATCAGCCAGGGAGCTATGCAGGGGAGGCAGAGAGTACCTTGTGTTTTATAGATGAAGGAGTTGAGATAAACAAACATGAAACGTCATGTCCAAAATCACAAAGCTAGTTCTCTAAGATCCTCAGATCTTTGGCAGGTGGTTCAAGGCCCTTTTCATCACCCTGTTTGGTCTCTTATCTAATTAAACTATTTCAGCCAAAAACTGGTGCTTATCCGTATTTGCCAAGCCCCTTCCTCTTCCCTACTCCTCCATTTATTCTCTTATTCATGGTCTTCCTGTTCCTCGTTATACCAACAGCTTCCACTCTTTCAACAATGAGTAAATAGAGGATTTGATAGGTTCTTACACACTAAATGAGAAACATGGGGAGAGTTCAACGAGCAACCCAAAGGACCAGATTGCCAAGCATCGGAACTTGATCATAGCACACTCTGTGAGAGCTCAAATTCCAACATAATGGGATTGGAGATAGGATTTCAGTCCTTACCGTAGGCTCTCCTGACTCACGTCTTGAACCTTGCGCTAACACAGCACTGCATTATACAGAGTGGCTATTTTGGACCCCATTCATAGAGTGACAGCAATGTTTTATTATAGTGGAATTTCTAGCATCATTTGGGAGAATATTTCTAGGAAGCCAGTTAGCATAAAAACAAATGAGGGAGCTTTCCTAATTCTCTTTAAATTGTAACCAAAGAGGACATCTATTCTGCCCATGGGAAATCTGGATGATGGAAAGTTCCTGCATTTAATAAGAAATGATCCAGGAATAGTTGCCACGTGGCTAAGGTCACTCGGCTAATCTAAAGTATTCTCAGTTCGACATTCCCAATGAACAATGTTCACATAGATAAAGGAAGTCCAAGTAGTATCAAAACCATGCACATTGCTGATTTTTAAAATGGAAAAGAATTCATGTAATAAAGTAGCTGATATGCTAGAACCTGCAAATCAATAGATAACATAGATTAAGGCCAGAAAAAGAAAGCTCAGAGATTGCTTCCTAAGCAAAAATTACTTCCTGTTATCAGAGAAGAATAGTTCTCCACAAACTGATTATCACTTAGGGGGCACTCAATTGCCTCCTTTTCTTTCCCTGTTATATTATACTTTGGAGATGATGGGGCCCATCTCATAGTCAGGTACAAATATCCAGGCTGCCCTGCATAATGGGGTTTAATAAGGCAGAGCCACAAATCTGGACAGTTTAGTCAGGTATAGGTAGATTGTTCTGGTTGGTGTTAGGGTGGTAAGAAGTGAGGGAAATCCAGGAATTATAACTGTTATACTTGGGGTCCAGTAAAACCTCAGTAGGGTGGGAGGCTCTCAATGCTTCTAAATCTGCGGTCCCCAATCCCCCCACCCCTCAACCCCTAGCTGCACAGCAGGAGGTAAGCGGCTGGTGAGCCAGTGAAGCTTCATCTGTATTTACAGCCGCTCCCAATGCTCACATCACCATGAGAAAGGATTCCGCATTATGGTGAGTTGTATATTTATTTCCTCATATATTACAATGTAATAATAATGGAAATAAAGTGCACAATAAATGTAATGCACTTAAATCATCTGGAAACCATCCCCCTCCCCCCAGTCCATGGAAAAATTATCTTCCATGAAACTGGTCCCAGGTGCCAAAAAGGTTGTTCCAGATGACCAGAGTAGTGCCCTATGAGGCATTCTCAGGGTACCGGTTTTGACACCAATCTGCATCCTCTTGACACCAATCTGCATCCTCTTGTCTTATTTGGAAATCTTCAGAGTGATATGACAATAACAAAAATAGGCTAAGAGCCAGGTGTGGTGGTTCACACCTGTAATCCCAGCACTTTGGGAGGCCGAGGCAAGAGGATCACTTGAGGCTAGGAGTTCAAGACCAGCCTAGGCAACAGAGCAAGACCCCATCTCTACAAAGAAATTTTTAAAATTACCTGGGCATGGTGGCGTGCACCTATAATCCTAGCTCCTCAGAAGGCTGAGCCAGGAGGATCACTTGAACCCAGGAGTTGGAGGTTACAGTGAGCTATGATTGTGCCATTGCACTACAGCCTGGGTGACAATGCAAGACCCTGTCTCTTAAAAAAAAAAAATAGACTAAGATTGCTCCACTTGTCATTTACCATCAAATTAGGCAGGAGAGAAGAGATGCCAAACAACCTCTTCCCTCTCTTCATGGTGTAACACTGTCCATCACAGCAATTTTGTCACTTCTACCCCATTTAGTATGGGGCATTGCTTCTTCCATGCTTCCAGGAGCCATCCCACAGCATTCCCGCACCCTCTTGCAGGTCCTTGCCAGTGTATATCACATACTGTGTCATGGGAGAGTGCTGTCATATCAGTAAGCCCTCTATGTCCAAATTTGTCTTCTACCCACCTTGGTTGGGCACCCTCAGAATCCGGTCCCCTGAATATCCTCCCGGTTGGCTATTCTTG
>RJWJ010049755.1:0-10137 GCA_004363605.1 Indri indri | reverse complement strand
GTTTGCCCTGTGATCTCAATTCTCTGATGAATCTCAGAAGAGTTGTGCATTTCAGTTTGTTCATCCTTCTACCTGTTGTTAGAACAGAGTGACAACTTCCAAGCTCCTTACATGACAAACCAGAAAACTTTAAATGTTGTTAACGGTTAATTTTCACAATGTGTCCTGGTATGTCTCTTATCTCGATGTGTTTACACAAGTGATTCTATTTAGCTGGGCTGCTGGGCACTTGCTGCCATCTTCTGCTCTAAGCCACACTGTGAGGCAAGGATTTATTTTGGTCAATTTCACTTGAAGATTAAAGCTATAAACTCAGTGTCTACACAAAGCATCGGGACACTTACTATTCAACAAGAAACAGAAACCAATCAAAATTAGCTTAGGCTAAAAAGGAAATCTGTTGGCTCATTTGGTAAGAAAATGCATGTAGTGGTTCTTGCTTTAGGCTTGACTCCACCCAAAGGCTCAAATATTATTAATAAGATCCTGTCTCTTCATTCTCAAATGGACTGTATCCTCATCTCGACCAACATGGGAGCTCTAGGTTTGCTGTTTCCTTATACCTAATATTCCTGACACAAAATATCATGATCCTTTTCTACCAATACCCTTCTTAATTCCCTGAAAAGTTCTGGATCTGTTACTATTCCCAACAGTAATGTTTATTCTTACAAGCCCGCCTGGATGATGTTTTTCCCCTATAGCCAGGAATCTCTCATATCCAGGAGAGGAACTGAACCAAAAAAGGAACGCATAAATTCTGTAGTTTGTAACCTAGTAAGGTCTCAAAAAATATTTAGATAATGGATTTAGATAATCTGATTGCACGTATAGTAATAACATTTGTCAGATGTCAGGCAGGTGGGAGTGGGGAGGAGAGGATGGGTATATTCACACCTAATGGGTGCGGTGCGCACCGTCTGGGAGATGGACACACTCGAAGCTCTGACTTGAGTAGGGCGAAGGCAATACGTAACCTAAACATTCGTACCCCCGTAATATGCTGAAATTAAAAAAAAATTTTAAAAAGACAACAGAAATTAATTACACCTAACTTCGTTTTTTTCTTATATACTTTTTGATATACAGCTCAAGTTCACTGAAAATTTATTAAACCTGCTACCCAGTTCTAGTTTTCCAAAAGAGCCTGTTACAAATATATATCCATTAACAGTTAAGAGAATGTAATGTAAATTAACAACAGCTGTGCCTCACAAAAATCTTGTTTCTTTTTTCCCAAAATTATCTTTAATGTGATTCTTATATTGTTTTTATAATTATAAGATTTTGTAAAAAAGAGAACTCTTGCCAAAAAGAGAATAATTTTAAAACATTTTGAAGATTGTTTCTATTGCTATAGAAACAACCAAACCACCCGCTATTTAAAGAAACACTAATTTTGCAATTGTATCTGCCTTGAATGTAAATTTAATAACCTTTCTGTTATTGTGATAACTTGATATGAACCACTTGCGTTTGTCCAACTCTATTTTGAAGAGTTCAGACCATTTCTGACAGCATCAGCTAATAAACTCTGACAGTATCACCATGGAGGAGGGTTGAAGACATGATTATCTTCAGCAATTAAAAAAAAAAACTAAAACAAAGGGAGGATTTCTGATTTGCCTTATTTACTTATCAAATTGCAGAAAAACACTGAAAAAAGGAGTTGATGTCATTGCCAGCTGACCCTGCAGTCCTCTGCTTGCTCACGATTCTCTGATTCATTCATTCACCAAATATGTATGGAGTGACAGGCCCTCCGAAGACACTGTGATACATACTGCATTTCTTTGCATTTTTTGCAAATGTCTTCCAATTATTTCCCCTGGCAAAAAATCTATTATTATTAATAATTCTTGCTATGTGTTTATTTTCTTTATGTTCCTATTGTATGAGATTTACTTTTAAAATTTTGGCAACATGCATAACCATATGTTGATGATGACAATACCCACAGAAAACTTAAAAACTGACTGGAGATTTCAATCAAGCTATACACTAGAAAATTTCTAAAACGAACTATTCATATATACATATTTTCAATGGGGAACAAATTTTTATACGTTATAAAATTCAAAATGCAGCCACTAAATATCATAATTGCAAAAAATCAACAAAGGATCCAAGTAGGTGATTCATGAAAGGAAAAACAAAAATATCCAATTAAAAATAAAAAGCTTCAAACTTGTTAATAATTAAAGAAGAAGAGGTAAAATAAGATGCCATTTCTATCTATAAAATTGGCAACATTATATTGTTAATACTATGTCTTGTAGAATCATTGGGACAGAAACCCTTTTATATATGGCTGATGGATACATTTTTGGAAAGCAATTTGACACATGCATTGTGAACTTGTAATATTTTTATATCTTTTGATTCAGAATTTTTACTTGTAAGATGAAATCTTAAAGAAATAATTAGAGATGTAGGTCAAGATTTCTGTACCTAACATTATTATAATAGAGATAAGGAAGAAAATATTTTAAATTGCTACCATGAGAGAATAGTATGGTACATATATGCAGGAAATGGAGAGTTACATTTCCTTTAAAATTTATTTATGAGTAATTATTATTCACATGGCAAATTTGCACCATACAATGTTGTGATCAAAATGGAACACAAATGTATACTAGAGATATAGACATAGAAGTAAAAAGAGATATAGCTTTGGGGTAAAATGAACTCAAATATCATTATCATCAATGATGAAACCATTTTCTTCTTTATATATTTCTTCTTTATATGTTTCTGAATATTATAAATTTTCTTTGATAATTATATATTTGTTTTCACAATAAAATATAATGAAATTTATTTTAAAAAGTAACTTGTGGCTTCTGGCTCAGGGTTACAGACTAAATACGAATTTTTATTTTACCTCAAGATTCCTATGAAGGGGAAATAAAGAATAAATGCCTCTATGGAAAGTAATACGGAGATAATTCAAAGAACTAAAAATGGAACTATTATTTGATCCAGAAATCCCATTACTGGGCATCTACCCAAAGGAAAAAAAGATATTCTATAAATCTGCACCCGAATGTTTATAGCAGCACAATTCACAATTGCAAAGATGTGGAAACAACCCAAGTGCCCATCAATACATTAGTGGATTAATAAAATGTGGTATACGTATACCATGGAGTACTACTCAGGCACAAAAAACAATGGTGATCTAGCACCTCTTTTATTATCCTGGGTGAAGCTGGAGCCCATTCTACTAACTGAAGTATCACAAGAATGCAAAAACAAGCACCACATACATGTACTCACCATCGAATTGGTACTAATTGATCGACCCTTATGCACACATACGGTAGTAAAATTCATCAGGTGTTGAGCAGGTGGGATCAGGGAGGGGACTGGTATATTCACACCTAATGGGTGCAGTGCACACTGTCTGGGAGATGGTCATACTCATAGCTCTGACTTGGGTGGTGCAAAGGCAATATATGTAACCTAAACATTTGTACCTGTAATGTTCTGAAAATCAATCAATAAAATAATAAAGTAAAATAAAACAAAAGAATAAAACGTATAAATGAATATAATAAAGAGGGACAAGGGCTTTTGGGAGATAGAATATTTATTACAGATGGAGAAACAAAGGAGGAAACCAATACTAGAATTTAAGGATAAGAGCTACAGAAATAGAGGAAGCTGACATTCCAGATATAATACCTCTGAGTTAATTTAAAAAGGGGCTGAAATAGTTCCCATGTACTCCTAGCTCTCATGCAATGCAAACTCACATAGAGGTGGGGTTGGAGGAGGGATTTCTTTCTAATGAAACTGAAGTAACTCTATGAGGGAAAAATGGGACACCCAGTATTTTCCCTCAAAGCAAAATTGTTCCAATTCTACTGTGGGGGAAATTCTAATTTTCTGTTCATTTTTTTCTAAAGTGAAGTCCATCAGTTGACATGCCCCATCTGTAAACCTGGCATTGCCAGTAATTCTTGATATGAAAGGATAATCAAGAATTGAGAGAAATCAAAGAAAAAACTATAGCAAGAGAAAGACCAGGATGAACAAATTTGAAAAAACTACCATGGTGGAAACATCAATCATCAAGGAATTGAAGAGAACTTAAAAAAACTGACCCACGGTCTCTTAGAGGTTTGAAAAACTATTGCAATCTCAAAACAAGAACAGGATGTTGTAAGAAAGGAATTGCTAAAAATCCTGTATCATAAAAAGCATCCACAGATAATGGCTGAAATGGACTAATCAAGGGGTATTGTTTTAATTTTTTATGAGGCAGTGATACAAGAAAAACAGAAAACCAGTTAGGAAACTGTAAAATGGTTTTAGTGAAAGAGAGGTTGAAGATAAAAGGAGGTAAAATAGCAGACTTTTGATAAGTCTTTCTACATTGCTTGAGTTTTTAAACCATGTGCTTGTATTAATTTGTTACAAATTAATAACAGTGTTAAAAATAGCAAAAAAAAAAATGTGTTTCAAAATGTTCCTTCTCAAAATAACAAGACTTCAAAAGAAAAGTCAAGATTTCTAAATTCACACTTGCTTTAACTCTCACTTTAATTCTGAGTAGTGAAAATAGATATAGAAAGTCATCTCTGAAGTATTAAACTGGAACAATTTACTTTGTTGTTGTCATTGAATTTCTGTAGTCAAATATGTACTATATGTGTGTTAAAGGTTGAGAGAAAACTTTGGGATTTCAGGTTTAGATAGCCCATGCATGTGAATGAAATTTTCCAAGAATTTTGTTAAATATTGCCTATGCCATTGTAAAGGAGGCAATGCCAACAAAAGCCAAATCCTTCTTTAAAAATGTTGATGCCTTCTAACTACTTCTCCTCTGTCTTTTCTACCCCTGACCTATTTGCATTGTAGCCATGTGTTCACACCGTGAGGCTTTGGTGATTCTCTAGTCACAAAAATGATTTCCACGGCCCTTAGACTAGTAATGTTCCTCAACTCAATGCCAGGAAGTCACTGCTGAGACCAGACCCTTTGACAACCAGAATCTTCAATTAAGGGAGACAACAAAACAGCTTTGAACAAGAGCTGGTCCAACTTTGAACTTCCTAGAGAGCAGGCACTGTGTGTCTCTTCCAGCCCAAGTTGGCCAAGAGCTTGGTAGATTGAAGGACCTGAAAGAAAAAACCAGTTGTCCAGGACATTACGGACAAAGAGGAGAACAAAATCTCAAAATCAAATCAATCAACGCACAAGCCTATGAAAGCTTCTCTGATGTTATCCCCAAAGTCCACCCAAGCAAAAAAGCTCAAAGAAAATGATTGATTAAACTACATCAAAATTAAAAATTTACCTGTCAAAAATATCAGGAATACATCTAAAATGTAAACAACAAAGTAATAAAACATTCATGGCATATGTGACAGAAAAGAACTGGTACTTTATGTATGAAGAAATGAAAATGAAATGTGGCTTACATTTGTGACTAATCTATAAAAGAAGATGCTTTCTGTTATCCTGACACTTTCTGCCCCACAACCACTTCAAATTCTAATAATTCTATTCCACAAATTAGTGAATGATCTTGTAATCTAAGGGGATTCATAACACAACCCAGTTATTAATTCCTAAAGGGTAAAGAACCCAAACCTTCCATTAGTTGAATGACTACATAAATATGTAATATATAAGACTTGACTAAGTGAATAGTCTTGCTTAAAAATTTTACAAGCTATATCAGATAAAGTAGCTGTACACAATATATTTCTAATACATTTCTCTTCTTAAAATTGTCACATAAACTTCCTTAAGTGCTATTAACATCATTTTTGCTTTATTTCACATAATCACCCTAAATTTCTTCATTTCTTGGGTAATAACTCAAGTATTGACCACTTTGAAGTTGCGTAATATTTAGCAAATAAAGGAAACTATTTTTTTGTTGAAATCTGCTTCAATCACATTGACCAAATTTCAATGTGATTTGTTCAATCAAGATAAGGTAAAATGATCACTATTACTTAATTTTACAGAACAATTCTCACACTCACCAAATATATTACATGTTGTCACATTAGAAAAATAACAGAAGCATAATTCATATTTATTTGCTTTTCAGATATAGTACTTTGAAAATATGTTGACAAATTTAATTTTCACATATATGAGAAAAGTTTCATACTTATAACTTTTTTGAAATGAATGTGAAATCAGAAGGCCTATCCCATCCAACTGGGGATGTCAGCCTCTATTATTTAGTACTCCTGGGAGTAATTTATAGTTACTGGAACTGTAAAAATTCTCTTGGCACTACAATTTAGAGAACTTATGAGATAAACAAACTTTGTCTGGATGGTCTGTGAACCTAACCACCATTCTCCCCTAAAATCAGGTGACGTAGTATTAATGTATCATGCAAAGCTAAAAACTCGAGTTCACAGATGATTTAGTAGGTAGGGGACAGAGATATATATGTAAAAAAAAGAAATTGGAATGAATTTAAGGTTATTCCTAGTACATGCCCCTCTTATATACCAGCATTTGAATGTTTCATTTACACAGAAAGGTGTGAGAATATAATGTGTTTGAAGTTGTGTCATAACTGCGAACATCTTAACCTGAGGTAAGAAAAATTTTTAAAAATACATTTTGTTAACATACTTGAAGTAATCATAAATTATCATATGGCTTATGAATCTTTAGTTATTTCCTTAACATCAGCAGTTGTTTGAGAAATTCTATAGTCAATGTAATTTTGTATGTCTAAAATACTTTTATAAATGTGTGACTTCTTAATCTACAAAACTATGTGTGTTTCTATCACTTTATTTCCCTGCCTATTTTTTTAAGAATCTCATTCTGAATACATTCATAGAAGTCTGCCATACATCCATTATTCAGCATGTGTTACAGCAGAAAAAGTTTAAAGACTGCTTAATTTTAATATTGTTTCTATGGTAATATAGTGGAATCACATCATATATGTATGTAACTAAATCAGATTCAACTACACAGGCTTGGAGATAAAGATAGAGACAGAGGAAAGGCACACAGAGCGAGGGGTGGGGAGAAACTAAGAGACTGGGACATGGATATAGAATAATAGAGACAAAAAAAGTATATAGGGCTGAAAATTCTATTTATTGTTCTGCTCAATACGTCTACATGCTCCTGAGTGTTTTCTTGGTTTCACTTTGCTCTCACAACAGGGGCATGTCCTTACACTCTGAGTCTGTTCTACAATTATATTCATCATCTATCCTGGCAAATGTAGACTGTATACGTTTTATATATGAGTAACAGAAAGCAATATTAAAATGAGCACTAAATTATATGTGTAATTTAAGATAATTTTGAAAATGTGATTTTTACCTAACAAACAGGCTTGTTTTAGGGCCCGATCCTACAATATAAAGAAGCCCCTCCCCTACCCTATTCATGTGACCCAAGCTCCAAACAATCTTAGAAGTGAATTTTTAGAGATTAGCTGAGTTTTGAACTGGGGAGAGTCTTTGTATTATCAAAGTTAAATCATGGTCAAAGCTCTTGATATTAGGGAATGTGGCATTCATATCTAATCTCTATCCTTTAAAACAGTACTGCCCTTTCATAACCCTTCTTTCCAAAGCTGGAACTATCATCATCAATACTTCTATCACCTATTTATTCATTTTACCAGATATAAATGTATAATTACTTATTAAGTATTTACCTTAACTCATTTCACCTTCAAACGAATTCTGTAAATCAGGTATTATTCCTTTCAGCTTTATACTAAGAAAATGGCAGAGATGAACCAGATAGCTAAAGGGCTGAGTTAGGCTCTGAATAGAGATTTTTCTGAATCCAAAGTCTGTACTATTTTAGGAAGTTATCTTTAATGTAAAAATCCAAAAAAAACAATATGTAAAAAGAGTAATAGAACGTTGTTTTCTAAACTGTATTTTACTTTATTTCTGTAGTTGGCATCATATTTACTATTTAAATGTTCTTATTTATAAAATAGTTTTAAAAAATCTCCTGTATATATTATCCAATAAAATATCCATATACTTCTTTCTTCTTGTTGTTATATTTGTCAGACACCCATCAGTTATGGTTGTGTGTCTGATTGGAAGATCTTTCATTTCAAGAAAATGTGAAATGTTTCCATGGAGATCAGCTTGAGATAGCCCAGTGACGAACTTCTTAGCTATAATTTCACATTGGTTTCTATGGTTTCCAGATAGGAGAAGAAAATGAAGTTGCAGATTTTTTTGTAATGTAAAAGGTTATTGGAAAATAAGAGATACTGCTCAAATTAATGTTATCCCCTGAGGAAAGCAACTGTTGTTACTGCAATGTGACAGATTTTATGATGTACGTGAAACATGTATGCACTTTTCTGTACTTGTAATAAATGAGGAACCATCATGACACTTGAACAATTTCCAAAATTAGCAGACACTTTGCTTAAAAGGGGTGCATTTCATTGCTGAAATGTGTTTTAGCGATGGTTACTGATAACTGCCTTGCCATCTCCACTTCATTTTTCTCACATCACGTCTTTAAAGATGTCACACAGTGCATCTGTTAAACCAGTAAAGGACATGAGTAAAGACTCCCTGACAGAGATTTATCTCTTTGTCCACTGTTCACACCTGAGACCGATACTTACACAGTTTTTTGGATAGGTCTTCCTGTTATTATTAAGTTGTGTGATGAAGCAAGAACTAGTAAATAGTGGACCTCACGTTCAAATATCATTAAAGTGGCTGCACATAAATCAGACTGGTCAAATACACGCCGTCCTTCTGGCCCTATTCTCCAGTCTGACTCTTTTACTCACCAATTCTCCCAGTAGTTGGCACGCAGTCACACCATTTATCAATCCATCTACCATCATCACTTGGGATAAGATCAGGGTTGTCTTTTCTTAGAAAGCATGTGAAATTCCTAATGGAGCAGTAGCCAAAAGCCAAGAGATGTAGTTCTATCCCCATCTTTTTTTAAATTTCAGAATATTGCAGGGGTACACATGTTTTGGTTACATAATTTGCTTTTGTACAGTTTGAGTAAAAGTTATAAGTGTGCCCTTCGCCCAGATAGTGTACATTGTACCCGTTAGGTGTGAATTTACCCTCCCTCTCCTCCCCCTCCTACCTACTTGATTTCCGTCGAGTTTTGCTTCCACATGTGCACATAAGTGTTGATCGATTAGTTCCAATTTAGTATTGAGTACACATGGTGTTTGTTTTTCCATTCTTGCCATATTTCACTTGTAAGAATGGCCTCCAGTTCCACCCAAGTTGTTACAAAAGATACTAGATCACCATTTTTATGTGGCTGTCTATCTCTGTTTTTAAGTGATTTACATGTCACTTAACCAACCCATGGCTAGTAATGGGTATAAATTTATTCAACAGGGTAAAGGACCAGCTTAAGGACTTTATAGAATTATCGTAAATTTCAAATGAGAAAACATTTAATCCTTTAACAACTGTAACAGCACATTAATATGGCAAATCTTAATTATTCACTCCCCCTTTATTATTCAAATTTATCCACAGCCCAGTAGCAAAACAGGAGTCCCAGTAGCCCAGATTTTCCAAATAAAGGGAAACATATGTCAAAATGAAGTTCTCTGTCTCTGCTGACAGCAAGCAAATGTGCTCAATAACCATCAAATAAGATTTTTCCCATAATAATAATGTATAATAATTTTCCACAAATTGTGTTGGACAATATAACATTTACGTTGTGGCTGGTAATTTGATAAATTTATTCGGAAGTTAGTTTTCGGACATATGGAGAACAACAAAATGGCTTTCATCTACTGTTTTGCATATGGTCTGAATATAATTTCCAGTGGAAAGGTTAGAAACAGAAAAAGATTCAATATCTAAGTTTTATTATAACAAACCAGTGGCCCCAAAATGTTAAGTATCATAATGATTTTACACATACATATGTTCCTTAAAATAATTTTGCTCTTAAAAAATATGTATGTGTTTATGTATCTACCTCTCTCTACCTATTAATATATAGACAACACACACACACACACTTTGTGTCCTTTTTTGGGGAGACAGTATGTTTTTTAGTTTTATGAGGGAAAGTTGCATTATGGTAGGTGGAAGTATGTTTTGCCACTGTCTTTATTTGATGTATGGGTATGGTTAGAAAAAAGCCCTGCACTGATGT
>RJWJ010049754.1:0-10144 GCA_004363605.1 Indri indri | reverse complement strand
GCTACTTTTTCTATTTTTTGTAGAGACGGGGTCTCACTCTTGCTCAGGCTGGTCTCAAACTCCTGGCCTCAAGCAATCCTTCTGCCTCGGCCTCCCAGAGTGCTAGGACTACAGATGTAAGCTACCACGCCCAGCAAAAAAAATGTCTTTTTAAAGAACATTTAATGACATGGTAATTAAAAAAACTCTTGGCATGATGCCAAGTGGAAAAAAACTGAATACAAAAATTTATGTACAGAGTGATCCCATTTAGTAAAATATATATGTCTGTGTATATATATATATTTTTAAACATTATAAGTTTATAAAATAAACCCAACTTTAAAATCAGCAAAACTAGCACAACTCAGTTAATTTTATGTATAGATATTTATATATGTTTTGTATATATAGATGTATACACACACAAACATAACAGGGTTATTTCCAGTTGGACTACTAGTTTGTTTCCTTTTTCTATACATTATTTTCTTAAAAGAAAATCTTATGGTAAACATGTACTATTTATAAAATCAAGAAGTATAAGATTTTGTAGTTGTTGACAAACAGACAAATTTTGAAATCATTTAAAATGATGACAGCATTTAGAGTGGAAAGCAAGAGTGAGATACAGGTTTCAAGGATGAGTGAATATGACGAAGTGATCAGGACTGATAAATATAATATAAAGAAACATGTGGTATCAAAGGGGATTACAACCAGAGGATATAAATATCAAATAAAGTAGATTTTTAAAAAAATTATTTATTGTTTTGTTTTTGAGAAATTTTGAGGAGCATCTTTTAAGAGACTATTGAGAAACTAGTGGTGCGAAGGGAACTTCTGCAACACAATAAAAGGCATCTGTGAAAATCCTACAACCCAGCATCATATGCAATGGTGAAAGACTGAATGCTTTCCCCCTAAGATAAGGAATGAGACAGTGATGCCCCCTCCTCTCACCACCTCTATCCCACATTGACTGGAGGCTCTAGCTAGAACAATATGCAAGAAAATAGAATAACAAATAAAAGGCATGTTGGAAAAGCACAAGTAAAACTATACCTATTCACAGATGACATAATCTTGTACATAGAAAATCTTATGGAATTCATTAAAAAACTATTAGAACTAATAAATTCAGCAAAGTTGTAGGATGCAAGCTAAATATACAAATATCAATTCTATTTCTACATACTAGCAATGAACAATCAGAAAATGAAATTAAGAAAATGATCTCATGTAAATAACATCAAAAAGATTGAAATACTTTGGAATCAATTTTACTAAAGTACAAGACCTGTACACTGAAAACCAGAAAACACTCTTGAAAGAAATTACACAAGATCCAAATAAATAAAAAGATATCCTTTGTTCATGGATAGGAAGAGGTAATATTGTTAAAATGGCAATATACCCCAACTTGATTTACAGATTCAACACAATCCCTATCAAAATTCTAGCTGCTGTTTTTGCAGAAATTGACAAGCTAATCATAAAAGCCATATGGAAATGCAAGGATCCAGAATAGCCAAAACAATCTTGAAAAAGAAGAACAAAATTGAAGAACTCACATTTCCTGATTTCAAAACTTACCAAAAAGTTATAGTAATCAAGACTGTATGATAAGGATAGACATGTAGATAAACAGAATAGAACTGATAGTCTAGAAATAAATAGTAACATTTATTTCAATTGATTTTCAGCAAGCGTCAAGACTGTTCAATGAAGGAAGAAAAATCTCTTAAACAAATGGTGCTGGGTCAACTAGATACCCACACACAAAAAGAATGAAGTTGGTCCCCTATCTCACACTATATACAAAAATTAACTCAAAATGGATAAAAGACCTAAAAGAGCTAACCCTATAAAACCCTTAGAAGAAAACATAGGTGTAAATCTTCAAAATCTTGGATTAGGCAACTATTTCTTAGATATGACATCAAAAGCACAAACAGCATAAGATAAAAGAGATAAACTGGACTCCATCAAAATTAAAAAACTTTTATGCTTCAAAGGATACTATCAAGAAAGTGAAAAGACAACCTATGGAACTGGAGAAAGTATGTATAAATCATTTATCGGATAAGGGACTTATATCCAAAATATACATACGACCCAACAGTATGAAAGACAAGTAATCCAATTAAAAATGAATAAAGAATTTGAATAGACATTTCTCCAAAAAAGATAGACAAATGGCCAATAAGCACTTGAAGAGATGTTAAACATCATTAATCATTAAGGAAATGCAAATCAACACCACAATCAGAAAGTAATATTAAGAAATACCACTTTATACTCACTAGGATGGCCATTAAAAAAAGGGACAATAACGAGCATTGGTGAGGATGTGGAGAAATTGTACCTTCATATATTGTTGGTGGAAATGTAAAATGGCATAGGCCCTGTGGAACAGAGACTGGCAGTTCCTCAAAAAGTTAAACATAGAGCTATCCCATGACCTGGCAATTGCACTCCTAGGTAAATACCCAAGAGAACTGAAAACATACCTTCATACAAAAACCAGTACATGAATGTTCACAGCAACATTATGCAAAATACTCAAAACATGGAAATAACCGAAATGTCCAACAATTGATGAATGGGTAAACAAAATGTGGTATATCCACACAACGGAGTATTATTTAGCGATAAAAAATGATGTATTAATACATGTTACAACATGGATGAACCTTAAAATATGCTAAGTGAAAGACGCCAGACACGGACCACATATTGTATGATTCCATTTATATGCAATGTCCAAAATACTAAAATCTACAGACAGAAAGTAGATTAGTGGTTGTCAAGTATGGGGGTTGAGGGGGAAATACCGAATGGGTACAGTCAGTGGATATACGGGTGTATGATGCAATGTTCTGGAATTAGTGGTAATGGTTGCACGACTTTGTGAATATACCAAAACCACTAAAATACACACTTTAAAATGATGAACTGTAAGATATACAAATTATATCACAAGTAAAAGAAAATAAATAAAACTACTGAGGCGTCATGGCTTGGAAATATCAGTGAGAGACAACTTTTGGGCCCTGAGTATGGGAGTTAGAAGAATGAGCAGGTCTCTCTTTAAGATGGTTAGGCAAGCAGATCCACAGCCAGGTGGAGTTTCAGGCCAGGCTATGGAAGGAAACGTGACTTTCTTTGGTGTAGCTGAGGATGAAGAGGATTCAGTGGAAGGATTCTCCGTGTTAGTTACACAGGCCAGGAAAAGCAGCATGAAACAGTAATGAAGATAAGAGCACGTGGAAAGAGAGGTGGCTGCAGAACACAGACCTCTGCATTTAATGAGGTTTAAAAAACCTGCACAGAACATTTTGAAAACAGAGAATAGGGTGAGTATCACAGGCAAATGGAAAGGGAATCTAGCACAAGAAAGGGAATAAGCACAAGAAGGATCACAGAAGTTTTGCTTTTTTATTGTCTAAGAGTCACAATAAAACACTCAGCAGCCCCTGACATAATTATTTGTTCAGATATTCACAAGGCTGTGTGGTACATTCTACTCCTAAGTATGGTGTCTGGCCCACAGTAAATGTGCAATAAAATCCTTTAAATCTATTACTTAACTTTTATCAAGAGTATCTACACATTTATTTTCTGCTGTTTAATAAAAATAACAATACAGATGACTTTACATAAGAGGTCGCATCCTACTTGCCACACTGAGATGTTCATCCTTTCATTACTAACTTTTTATAAAACTCGGTGAAGAAACGCACATGTGGTTGAACACACACGCGGAATAAAGAAGAAAGATTGTAAGTAGGCATATTGGTCACACTCATCTGCATCCTTGCTTTTTCCCAGCTTTTCTAAAGGCCACCCACCCACATTCCTTGGCCCATGACCCCTTCCATTTTCAAAGCCAGCAATGACAGGTTGAGTCCTTCTCCTATCACTGGACTCTGACCTCTTTTTTCTTCCTGTTCTACTTTTTTTTAGTTTTCTTATTTTTTTTTTTTAAGGATGTTTATCCTGTTCCACTTTTAAGGACCTCTGTCCTTAAAAGCAACATTGGGTACCTGGATAATCTGGGATAATCTTCCCTTCTTAAAGTCCTTAATTTAATTCACGTCAGCCAAGTCCCTTTTGCCATCTACGACAACATTCACAGGTTGTGGTGATTAGGATATAGACATCTTTGGTGGACCATTATTCTGCCTACCACAGTTATCTACTATGATGCTAATAACACAAACGGTCCTAAACACACCCAGCGCATTAGGTTTTGAAAAGGTAGTCAATGTGGATTACACTGTCTGTGAAGAAGGAAGGTCTTAACTGAACAAGCAGCTGTGAATTGCCGAAATATAATTGAAAAAGAGGCCATGAGGTTAGACATATCTTTAAAAAGCTTGTATTCTTTGCTTTGTTCGAGAAACCTGGACGTTACACTGCACCAAGCTGGTGAAATGCATTGAATAGGTGAGTTACAGAAGATCTGCATTTAAGACAGACAATTCTTGCAATATACAGACTGAATGGAAATACAAGGAAATCAGAGGCAAAGAATAGTTTGGAGGTGGTGGTGATTTTAATCTATGTCCAAAAATCTGATACAGCTCCCTTCAAAAAGTAGAACCTAATTCTCCTCCCCTTAAGTGTAGACTGTTCTTATTAACCTGCTTCTAATAACTGCAACATGGGGAGGGGGGACTGATAGTGTGTGACTTCTGAGACTCAGTTATAAAAGGCATCGTGGCTTTCTCTTTGTTCTCTGTCTAGGATCACTTGCTCTAGGAGAATGCCACATCATGCCACATCATGAGGACGCTCAAGCAGCCCTTTAAAGAGAGCAACATGGCAAAGAATTGAGGCCTCTTGCCAGGAGCAAATGAGAGAGCCATCTTGGAATCAGACCCTCCAGCCCCCAGTGAAACCTTCACGTGACCGCAGACCTGGCTGATGTCTTGACCGCAACTTCACGAGACCCTCAGCCCACCTAGCTAAGCCACTCCCCAATTCCTGGTCCCTGATCCACAGAAACTGAGATAACAAATATTTCTTATTTTGAATCGCTAACTTTTGAAGTAATTTGTTACACAGCAAAAGATAACTAAAACAGAGACTACGAAAATGGTTTAAGTGACTGATACAGAGAGCCAGAACTAAGGCCAATAAAGGAAATGGAGACAAAAACACAGATTCCAGCTGTTTTTTGGTCTGTGAAGGCATAATGGGTTAAGGAGAAGGGTGAAGTCAACAAGAATCCTCCAGCTTCTGGCTCGAATGGAAAGGTGCTACTGACTGGGATGAACGCAGGGCAAAAAGCAGGTGAAGAGGGCAGCAAGAAGATAGGAGCAAGAGCACCAGAGATAAATTAGCTTCTGAACAATCTGAATTTAAGATATCTACGAGAGATCCTGACAGGGTAGAAGTGTCTGATGAGCAGCTAAACCTTGTAAGACATTCCACTAGAGGTGAGTTTTGAAAGCTATTCATGCATAGTTATTATAGCCAAAGATGGAGATAAAATCTCTTAAAGAGTTAAAAATAGGCCAAATGATCTTTCTCTTAAGACATGATCGGATTTAACATTTCACTCTTATTAGTGCAGTTTATTTTCCCTAAAAAAACAAGTCTGGATAACTGATATACCATAATCTGTATATTATACTATAATATAGTATATGTAAGTGAATATCCAAACATCTATTTGCCCAGTTCAAACTCAAAATCTCAAGTCTTTCATTAGAAGTTACTTCATCTCATTTTTATATGTCTGTCCTAACGCTCAGCACAGTGGCTTGCATCTAGTTAGTGTCCAATAAATATTTATTGAAATGACAACTCAAAGTAAAAACTTAATAGCTTAAATATGTTAATAACTTCTGGAATAGTGATGCTGACTCTAAAACAAATTAATTAAAAGTTCAAGAAAAATCAGGGAGCAAAATCATTAAACAGAGACTTACCGATCCGTTTGTAAAACATGGATAAGATGTTCCATAGCTTGGATACCTACTTCCAAGCGGTATTTCTGCACATAAAAATGGAAAATGTTAGTAAGGTAACTAACATCCAATTTAAGAAAACTATGCTTTATAAAGTGTTACAGACCTTAGATAATGATTTGAGAGCACGCACAGCATTTCTTCTATCATCCAATAAAGTAGACGAAGCTACTCTGTCACAGAGCTTTTGAATCTGCCATGGAAAAATAAAATAGTATTAAAAGAATAAAAAGAAAAACAAAACCATGAAGTTTTTATCCCCCAAATTTATACCATCTAATTTTGAAAAAAAAATCAGCAAATGGGACATTGTGGAAATGGCCTCTCACAAATCTAAACATCTATTTAAGTAGTATTATTATCTCATTACACAGATAAGATTTTTTGCAGAGACTTGCAAAGAGGGAAGGGGTAAAAGAGAAGCCAACTAAAATAAGTCATATAAATTGAGGAATTAAGAGAAATCATTAGTAAAATCAGGACTTTCTAAGTGTGCCATAATATGCTTTTCAAACATGCCATAATATGACTGTTTGAACCAAGAGGGGAGTGTACTCCAATACGGTTATGATACATGACAAAGTTATCTAAAATTTTTTTAATAATAGTTTACATCATAATTTTATCCTAACATTTCCACTATATATTTGAAAAAGTCAAAACTGTATATCGAACTTTTAAAGTTTGAAGTGTGCCTCAAAATCTACAAGTATAAAATGTTCCTATTATAAAATAATTTGTAGGGATTAAATCTTGGAACATTATTTACAATAGGAAAAAACAGGAAACAATTGAACTGTTCTTAACTTACTTTTGTTTAGTAACATTTTTCAACAAGAGAAAAAAGCTAAATCAATTGCAGTATACTTTTTGGTGACATATCATGCAACTATTCAAAGAATGAACTGTACTGACATGAAAATATCACGATACAATAAACAGTGAGGGGAAAAAGCATGTTGTAAAACTATATGCAAATTATGGGCCCACTGAAGCAAAAGTACCAAACTGTATAAAATTGCATGAAGAAAAAATTGGGGGCCTGGCATCTTTTAACCTTTCACATGATTCATGGTTGAGAATAAATAATAAACTGGGTATGGTAGTTCATGCCTGTAATGCTAGCACTCTGGGAGGCCAAGGTGGGAGGATCACTTGAGGCCAGGAGTTGGAGACCAGCCTGAGCAAGAGTGAGACCCTATCTCTACAGAAAATAGAAAAATTAGCCAGCGCATGCCTATAGTTTCAGCTACTCGGGAGGCTGAGGCAGGAGGATCACTTGAGCCATGGAGTTGGAGGCTGCAGTGAGCTATGATGATGCCACTGCACCACTGCACTCTAGCCAAGGCAACAGAGTAAGACCCTGTATTAAAAAAAAAAAAAAATTGGAAACCTAAAACTGTAAAACTTTTAGAAAGAAAACACAGGAGAATAGGAGAAAATCTTTGTGACTTTCAATTAAGAAAGACTTCTGAGATGCACACTAAGAGCACAATCCATGAAAGAAAAATGTAATAAACTAGACTTCATCACTCCTGCTCTTCAAAAGACACCATTAAAGAGAATGAAAAGATAAGCCATAGACTGGGTAAAAATATTCGGAAGACGGCTGGGCCCAGTGGCTCACACCTGTAATCCTAGCACTTTGGGAGGCCGAGGTGGGAGAATCACCTGAGGCCAGGTTGAGACCATCCTGAGCAACATAGTGAAACCTCATCTCTACAAAACACAGAAAAATTAGCTGGGTGTGGTGGCTCATGCCTGCAGTCCCAGCTACTTGGGAGGCTGAGATGGGAGTATCACTTTGAGGCCAGTCTGAAACCAGTCTGGGCAATATAGCAAGACCCCATCTCAAAAATAAATAAATAAATAAAATAATACGACTCTCGAGTGAAGAATTAAGGAATAATAAGTGAATTAAAGGATAAGTAGTTCATCAGACAACATGAGGAAGGAAGGAATTCCAGGAACAGAAAATCATTTCTTACTTTATAATTTCTTACACATTTTTAATGTAGAAAATAGCATTTCATATTTAGACTAAGAAAACTGCTCTACTTGAGTTTTTAAACTTTATACACTTATGAATTTTAATTTACATATATATTCACACACATATAAGTATTCTATTAAAATAATACACCAACGGAGGCCCCCTAAAATATAAAAACTTTCCCTCTCACAATAATTTTAAATGCCTGTTATCTCTGGCAATGATGACTGATTTAAAATAATGTGGAAAAAAATAAGAATATCCAAGATTAAACTATTAACTAAAAAAGACTTATTTCCTATTTCAATAGGCTCTGATTAATAAGCAAATCACTAGTTTTTCAAGTAGCTGCAAAATGTACTTTAAAAATATTAAAATTAATCGCTATTCTAAAGTGTACTGTTTATACATACAAAAATGAAATCCAGTCATTCCTGAGTTGGGATGCATATTTATCAAGACTATTTTTAAGAAGATAAACATGCTTTTTATCTATTAAACTTGGACATTTTTTTTTAAAACATGATGAATCACTCTTGTTCTCAAACAAAATATGTTGAGTTTTAATGGCAAGTACATATTCTTCTCAATTGGGAATTTTAATTAGAACTTTCCCTTTAGTGACTTAAAACAACTAAGCTCAAATCAGTCAACCACAATCTAAACCAATGAGAGTCAAAGGTGAATATAATATAATATATATTTATCTATTAATAGCACTATTAGAATGAATTATTTCAGATACCTTCTGTCAGGCTCCAAAATGAACTTTTCATTTTAGTTATTTCTGGTGGTAATCTAAAATTAGTTACATGCTTCTTTGTCTTCTTAAACAAAGAGTATCATTTTAAGCTTTCTTAGCATATAAACCTAAATCCTCTCTTATATGATATACAGGACATCTTAGATATTAAATGAAGTAATAAGAGGCTTTGTATAGTATCTGGCACCTGTGAGTCCTCGGTTAGTAAACTTTATCATTACCAAGCTTATGACTTCTTGTTATTATTATTCTATCCTATAGGCTTTTGGCTATCATTTCTATCATATATATCTCTAACAGACAATCCAAATTTCACAGGTTTAATTTGCTACAGAGTGAGATATTCAATAATTAATTAGATAGTATACTGTCTGCAACCAAAAATTACTAAGGTTTGAAATCAAGATTAAGTACATGGACTTTGCAACTTATACTCTTGCTGTCTGGAGGCCTTGCTGCCTCCCAATATTCCCGATGGTTGAAGTTTCTGGAGAAGTGATGTCTCCATAAGAGAGTATTATGTTGCTACTCTTTACAGACAACTGAAACCAAATCAAAGGAAAACATATCACAGTTGTTCCAAACCCTACAAAGACTTAGCCAGTTTTAATCCAAACACAGGTTTATATTTCCATTGTTATTTATCAAACAAAAATTTTGTAGCACAAGTGTGCTTAATTTCTATTAAGAAATTACAGATCTCAAAGACTATTATTCCATTTATTCGCTACTTGAAAACGCAGTCTAATTGCGCTCCATTGTCCGTTCTCTCCTTCTTCCTTTTAGTTATTAGAAGCCTTTGTGCTTTAGCCAGGCACATGGCTGTCCACCTAGTCTATTTTCCAAGCCTTCCCTACAGCTAGGCATGGATAGCAACTACATTCTGGCCAATGAGTTATGAGTACCTTCAAGTTCATGTCCTTAAAAGGAAGCTATTTGTTCTTCATTCCTCTTTCTCCTTCCCCCAGCTTGGAACTTGAACCTCGTGGTAATGAGGCACCATACAACAATTCAAACAAGTACAGCACCATACAACAATTCAAACAAGTGCAGCACCCTAGGGGATGGCAGAACAAGATAAAAAACAGCACCTAGGCCCCTGGACCATCCCAAGGAGCAGAACTACCCTACCACAGGGACTGCCTACTAGCTCGGACTTTTATTAGAGAAAGACATAAAGTTTTATCTTGGCTAGACAACTGTTTTCTGGCATCTACTGCAGCAGCTGAACCAATGCCCAAACTAATAAGCTCATGTTACAGAAGAAATTAAGGTAATGCACCAGAAAATACACTGCCGGTTTGGTAGCAGAGTCTGGAATCTAAGTGAGCTACAGATGTCTCACTCCAAAGTCTACACTCTTTCTCCTAAGCAGAGAAATATGAGTCTGAGTATCTGTTGCAAACTACAGGGACTACAAGATTTTTG
>RJWJ010049753.1:0-10139 GCA_004363605.1 Indri indri | reverse complement strand
CATTAAGTAAGTAAAACACAAATGAACTTCATATTGAGACTATCTTATCATTCCAGAACATTCCAGGGTTTGAAATCATACCTTTGCTCTCTTTGGGTACAAATCATACATTGCCAAGGAGTGCCCATATATTCATCTGCTCAGGCTGCTGTAACAACACACCACAGCCTGGGTGGCTTAGATGACAGACGTTTATTTTTGCACAGTTCTGGAGGCTAAAAGTCCAAGATCAAGGTGCCGTCAGGGTTGGTTTCTGGCAAGGGCCCTCTTCCTGCCTTGTAGACAGCTGCCTTCTTGCTGTGTCCTCATATGGCCTCTTCTCTGTGAGCACCTGGAGAGAGGGAGCCCCTGTGTCTCCTCCTCTTCTTGTAAGGATGCAAGGACCCCATCCTTGTGATCTCACTTAACCGTTATTACTTCCTTATTGGTGCCATTTCCAAATGCCTTCCCAGTGGGGGTTAGAGCTTCAACATTTGAATTTTCAGGGGACCCCATTCTGTCCATAGCAGCCTGGAATCAAACTTCTCCTACATGGGGCAACTTCAAAAAGTGGCCATGTCAAAACAGCCCCCACTTTTCATATCACAGATATTCCTGAGATAAAACCATTCTTTATAGCTTACCAACTGCCTTTAGAATCTTTATCTCATTCACTCTTATCACCACTGTGAGGGAGGCAAGGCAGGTAGCATTGCCCTCATTTTGAGATGAAGGAGGAGGCTCTCACAGGTGGTAGCTCACTTTGGAAACGTCTTTGGCTGGAGAGAGGGAGGGCTGCCACTGGCTGGAGTCCCCGATCTTGGCCTGAGGGGTTCCCTTGCAGGCTGATGCCCCATGGTGAGACGTCCAGATCCACACACTTGCACAGAAACCACAGTCAGCGTTTTCAAGACTATGTAAAATAAAAGGATGGGATCAGACACATTAAAATGTTTGCCTTGGTGGTAGGGGGAGGAGAAGAGGAGTGGATAATGACAATAAAAGGATACAATTTGCCAGATAAAAACAGGAGAGGGGTCTTGCTCCAAGCTGGGCTATGGTGCAACACGAACCAGAGGCTATGATCAACTCAACCCTCCACACCTGTTGAACAGAGACAACAATGCCTAGAATGTCTCTGATGTTAGAGAGTTGGGGACAGTGCTCAAAACCCCTAACCTGCCTGCCTAACCTGGATCTTGTAATAAGGGAAGTTTGGAGTTCTGCTAAAAAACAGTTGTTATTTCCAAACCTTACTTCATAATGTCTTTGCCTCATTGGAGTTTTAACCTGATTGCTGTTAGTTAAATTGGCCATGGTATGCTTGCTCTTTTGAGAGACTGTGCTTTTTTGGGGGGCGGGAGGGATTGTTGTTTTTTTATGTTTTGTTATGTTTTCGAGACAGGGTCTCCCTGTGTCACTCAGGCTAGAGTTCAGTGGCATCATCATAGCCCACTGCACCTCAAATTCATGGGCTCAAGCAATCCTCCTGGAGAAACTGTTTTTTGAGGTAAGAACACAACTTTGTAGTGAGGTATACCTGGGTTCAAAACCCAGACCTTCCTGTTACCTGCTGAAGAAGAAGCCTTGCTGAGCTGGCTCTCTCGTCCGCAAAATGGGGCCATAATAGCTACCTGTGGGGTTTCATGAGGACAGGTACAACATATATAATGGGTCTAGCACAAGTGTTTAACATAGCAAGTGTTTAATAAAGGCAGAGTTTGTTATTTTAACATCTAGTAGATCCAGGGAGGAATTAATTGAGGAATGTAGCAGGGATTTAATGCATCTTCCCAAAGTTTAGAGAGCCACAAGGCAATTAATAAGTAGCCACATTTAAGGGTGGGTTTTACCTTGGGTAATTCACATGTGAAAGTTCTGTGGTTATAAACATCAGCTATAATTAAACATATTGATAAGAACTCAAGAGTAATAGCACATGAACTTTCTTAACTTTTTCAGAAATTACATTGTCAAAGGAATTACCCTGATTCCCTGAAGAAAACACCTAGTTCTTGCTAATCACAGAGAGAAGAGTGACCTTAGACCAAGGAATTTTCAGACATTGTAGTCCTGTACTGCAGTGTTTAACTAGCTGTTTTTAAAAGAGATAAATAGGAAAGTTTTCTGTTCAAAGAATCAGAGTGTTCCTTGTTCGAAATAGAAAAACTCCTTCCTCTATTTAAAGCAAAATTACTTTCTCAGCATTAGAAATCATCATTTTTTCCTCCTGTTTTCCATGAGGCTTAGTGGTAAATGGTGGCCAAGTTGGCAAGATTGTAGGCAAATGACTGTTGTAATTTTTATGTGGCTTTTTGTGTGTGTGTGTCAATTAGGGAATTGACCAACTTCCATTTGCCTTTGAGCTTTAAGTGTGTGTTGGGGGAAGGGACAGTGAAAGAGAGAGAGAAAGAGGCAGAGACAGAGACAGACAGACAGACACACACAGAGAAAGACTATTAACAGTGGAATGGACATAGGTCAACTCTCTCTTGCAGAGAAACTTTCAGTCCCTAAAGTAAAGTTTCAGAGATGCTTCCCCCTTTGTTAACTGCAAAGTAAGCAGATATTGAACATTCTTAAATTTTGTGCTCTTCTTGGCTATTATGTGGATTGATGGAAAGAGGATAGTGAGATTCCGTGGCACTTTCATCTTGCAGACCAGAACCTTCTGTATATGGACCACTCCATCTTAAAACAACATTGTATGCCTCCATTGCTACTTAATGGCTCATACAGCATTTCTTTTCTTTTTCACAGTTACACTTCTCAAATGAGTTTATACAGATAATTTCCCATAAGCTTCTTATTCAATTAGTCTCTTGTGATCTGCATCTACTTACCCCCAAGACTCTACTAAAAAATGTACCCTTTGCAATAACTAAAAGGCAGAATACCCAAGTATTCATTGAGGGCTGAGCAAGTAAAGAAAATGTATTCTATATGTGTGATGAGATATTACTGAGTCTGAAAAAGGAATGAAATTCTCATACATGTTACAACATGGATGAGCTTTGAAGACATTATATAAAGTGAAATAAGCCAGACACAAAAGGACGTATGTTTATGATTCCACTTACCTGAGGTAACTATAATAAGCAAATTCATAGACACAGAAAGTCGAGTAGTGGTTAACCAGGGTCTGGGGGGAAGGGAGAATAAGGAGTTAGTGTTTAATGGGTACAAAGTTTCAGAGTTTCAATTTGGGATGATGAAAAAGTTTTGGAAATGGATGGTGGTGATGGTTGCATAGCATTTAGAATGTACTTAATGCCACTGAACTATACACTTAAAAATAGTTAAAATGGTAAATTTTATGTTATATATATATTTTACCACCTACATTTGAAATACTTTTTCAATAATTTTGAAAGTTTCTAATGATCTCCTAATCAATTTTCATGTCTTGTCTTGGTTTACTAGTTCCTTAAAAGGATTGGATATGTATCTACTCTCCATCTACACGTTCACCTTCAGAAAGCTCATTTGCCCATGTGGTTTTCAATTGCAAATCTCATTTTAACCTGGCTACTTTTGCTCCAGTCTGATAAATACAACTATAGTTATCCTTTGAAATCCACAAGGGATTGTTTCCAGGACCCCTGCATATACCCAAATCCATGCATACTCAATCCTGTAGTTGGCACTATAGAATCCGCATATAGGAAAATTTGCCCTCCTTATACACTAGTTTCATCCCACAAATACTGTATTTCCCATCCACACTTAGTTGAAAAAAATCCATGTATGAGTGGGCCTGCACGGTTCAAAGCCCTATTGCTCAAAGTCAACTGTATATGGCTTTTAACATCTTACCTATTCTCTCATTAACTTAAGGAGCTAAATAAAAATTTTAAAATGTGTTCATTTTATGCTTGTATGAGAGTCATGATTTTGCCTTTTCAAAAACCTGATAACAATAGTTTTCTGAGTCTATGGGCTCTTGAAGATCTCTACAACTATTTGTAACTATAATTTGTTAAAAGAGCAAAATCTCTCCTAGCCTCAGTTGACTTTCTGATTAGTTTCTCCAGTTCCTGTAACCTTTGGGGCCCAAAATATTCAGAAGAAGCTCGGTAATCTGTGTTTCAGGGTGCTAAAATAAAATATACCCCTAGCTGACAAATGAAATGGACCCCCTGTAGCTAAAATGATTCGCTAGAAATGGAATCAAGTGTCCATGGCAGGGAGAGGGGTTGGTCACATCCCCCTGTATTACTAGCTGCCATAAGGTCTTCTTTTCTGTAATTGAACAGAAACTAGCCTTTAAAACAACATTATCCAAACAGTTAAGACTGGGAGTTTCCCACTGACCCTGGTGGACTGCCCGAGATCAGCCCATTGGATTCCTCCCCGCGCCCTTATAAACATTCTTTCCTAATAAACAGACACAGACCTCAAGCCAGTTTCAGCTGACTCACAGAGGCTGCTCACAAAACATCCTTATGTCCTATAGTTCACCTCTTGATCTAAACAGCCAAATTCCACCTCATTTTAATGTTAAAACTCCACCCTAAAATGAACATAGAATGTATGGTACATATGTACGTTTGCCTACTGCACACATGCTTGACTCCCCTCATAAATATTCATAGACTTTTCCCAAACCTGGTTAATATGCATGAAAGACCTAAACAACAGTTTTCCCTCTCCTCTGAGCGCACTTCTGTTTTACACCGGAGTCTGTGTTTTTCCAATCTACAGTGGTTTTTTTTTTAATAGAAAATAAGATTCTCCCTTTTTCCTCCACAGATGTCATGGTCCTTTGTTAACAACAGCAATTTGATTCTGCCCTAACAGTAGGAGTTTCCCCAGCTTGAGCCTGTATCAGAATCACCTGTAGAGCTTGTTAAAGCAAGATTGCTGGGCCCAGTCTCAGAATTTTTTGAGTCAGTAGGTCTGAGGTGGAGGCCAAGAATTTGTAGTTCTAACAAGTTTTCAGGTGATGCTGATGGTCCAGGAAAAACACTTCGAGAACCAGTATTTGACAATAAGCCTAAATTTATTGACTATATTGCTGGGAAGGATTACCTGATCTTGATCTGGAGACTCTATTGACAATAGCTCTTTTGTCTCAATAAATTTGACAACCATTTTCTCATTTGATTAATGGTTACTGGAATTTTTTGTAAATACATTTGGCCATTGCTCCCACCCCCTTCACCAAAATTCTTTATATTGTCAACCTAAAAGTAAAAAGCTGAGCCAAAATTAATACAAGTAGAGAGTTTATTTGGGCCAAGCTGGAGGATTACAACCCAGGAATATAGACACAAGTTGCCCTAAATATATATTCCAATTAGCAACAGTTACAAGTAAGTTTTTAAAGGAAAAGAAGAGAAAGTTCCTAAGTTGTTTACCAAGAATTTACATTAAAATAACAAAAGCTATTGATTGGCTTTATGTCCTGCAAGAGAAGTTACAGTGAAGATAAGTATTATTTAAACCCTAGTAATTGCACGTTCACTGGTCAATTATAATATTGACATCCCTAAGTTTGCAATCCATTTTTATCAAAAATATAACCATTGTGTATGCAGCCAACTTGGAGTAGTTACATTTTGTGTATATGCAATGTTCCAATGGAGATAAAATGTATAAATATATATCCAAAATCCACATAACCACACAGCCTACTGTCTATGTTAACATGATTTTACTAACATTACTTTAGCATTCCAATCTTTGTCAACATGATTTTACTATCCAGGAATCTCTTGCCCAGGAAGATAAAAGTTGCAAATAACTTCACTCTTTATTCCAGGAACTTCCCCAATCCCCATTTAAATGAACATCAAGTTGTTCAACTCCTTAGTCAATAGCACCAAACATCTGTTCACTCTTCATAGTCTTAAAATTTTGCTTTAAAATCCTTACCTTGCTATTGAAACCATCCTCATGGGTTTAACAAGAATCACACACTGGGTCCTGGACAGAAATATAGTTATACTTAAGCATTAATCAGGCTTCACTTTGCCTACTTCCTTGTCACCAAAAGTCACATAGCACTAGACTGATAATTTGCATCCCCGTTGTTCCTATAGATAGGATCTCTGATGTTAGGATTATAAGGCTTTTATTTAAGAATTGTTTAGGACGTTTTGCAGGCCCTGAATTCCAGCAGAATGGCTGATACCAACCAGTTCGAAGATCCCCACAGAGAAACTGAATTGGTATGAGAATGTAGTTTCTTCATTTCCCCTCCCCATGAATTCATTCTGTGCTCTTCCACTAATTAAAAATCCCCACACCTTGACCCACTACTCATCCAAACCCTTAAAAATCCCTAGCCCCATATTTCTCAGGGAGGAGATTTGAGGTTTCCTCCCATCCCCTCATTCAGCAGCCTTATGATTAAACCTCTTTCTTGCTGCAACGTGGTGTCTCGGTGTATTGACTTGCCACACATCAGGCAATGAACCTGTTACAGTTACACCATGTCCACAAATCCTAAACCATTGTATCATGATCCTTACCTAATCATAATAAAGCCCCAGCATTGAAAGACCCACCTTAAACCAGACTACAAACCCTTATATATAGCTTGTCTTTTCTCTACCCATTCAAGACTGTCAAGTAGTGTTCTATTACCCGCTTTGTCTTATCGGTAAGTTTTTTTTTGGTGTTTTGTTTTTTGTTTTCAAGAAATCAGCATTTGGCAATCTTAGAGCCTCTTACCGTGATCACTGTTCAAAATCCTTGAGTTTTAAATAGATGCTTGGAGGTCCCTTGAGCCCTGGGAGAACTCGTTAGATGTGGAAGTTCTTAACTCTTCTCCAGCACTGCATCAGAAATTGGTGGTGAGCTTCCTATATGCTAGTTTAACTCTTAGGAATAAAGAATCCATTTTACGAGTTCTTTATTATCTGATCAGATGTGAAAAACTTTTATTCTTGGTGCAAACTGCCTTAGTATTAACAGCACAACTACTTGTTTCTGTCTGTCCTTGTAAATTTTTTTTATGCATTTATAAGAGGAAATTTCGTAGAAAAGAGCCTGCACAGACGTCCCTTCATCAAGCTAGCTCTAGGCACTGAGTTCAGAAGGTTTCTTCTCAGATCTTGTTGTTTGAATGAACTTTGCCCTCCCAGATCACTTCCCAAACCTTATGAGCACTTTACTCAGCCTTGTCTTGTTTTGTCCATGGAGTCTAGTTCTGGGAAAGATCTCTCCAGGCTTTTCTATCTTCCATAATTAGGTTTGAAGCTGGAGATGTTCTGGCCTTTAGGCTACAGGTCTTAAGCCATGAGGTTGTTAACAAAAGGTCAATGAGATCTGTGGAGGCAAAAGGAGAACTTTATTTTCTAAAAGCAATCTGCAGATTGGGGAGATGCAGCCTTTGGTGTAAAATGAAATTGTGCCCACAGTTGGGAATTAGAGAGTCAGAGATTGCAAAGGCAAAAACCAAAGGGCAGGGAAGGGGAGTCAAGGGAGTGAGAAGCAAGTCTTGACTGGATGGTCTTTGAGCCAGATCACCATTCTGTCTTATTGGCTGGTTCCAGGTGGCTGGTTGATGGTCAGCTGGGGAACGTCCAGCTGTGGTCTATCTCTCAGCACCAACAACAGGAACTGGTTTGGCTTGATTGTGTAGAAAGGCAGGTCCTGTGACACTTCTACAACATCTTTCTGAGAACATAGAGTATATGACCACTCCCTCACCCAGTCATGGCTGCCTCATTCTCTTTTAACTTTGAGCATCTCAGCCATGAGGAGTACACTGTGTTTATCAGCTGGGGGCATATTTTAGCAAGGTGCATAAACCATTCTTCTGACCAACTGTTCTGAGATTCCCATGGGTTTGTCTCAATCACATATGTCTCTGTGCATTCCCTCTGGGCCAAATGTCTACATCTCAAATTTTTTATACCACAACTTCAAGTAGTGAATTTAGCTTTCTAAGTGTCATAATTCACCAAGGATAATTTACAATTACAGTTGTCCCTCAATATCGTCAGGGTATTGGTTCCAGGACCCCTGTGGATATCAAAATCCACAGATGCTCAAGTTCCTGATATAAAATGGCATGGTATTTGCATATAACTCATGTGCATTCTCCCATATACTTTTGTTGGTTTGTTTGTTTTTGAGGCAGTCTTGCTCTGTTGCCCTGGCTAGGGTACAGTGGCATCATCATACCTCACTGTGACCTTCAAACTTCTGGGCTAAAGTGATTCTCCTGCCTCAGCTTCCTGAGTAGCTGGGACTGCAGGTGCACATCCAGCTAATTTTTATTAATATTTTGTGTAAAGACAAAGTGTTGCTGTGTTGCTCAGGCTGGTCTCAAACTCCTGGCCTCAACTGATCCTCCCGCCTCAGCCTCCCAAAGTGCTAGGATTACAGGCATGAGCTGCTACACCCAGCCCCTCTCTTATACTTTAAATCATCTTTAAATCACATATAATGCCTAATACAATGGAAATTCTATGTTAATAATTGTTATATTGTATTTTTAAACTTGCATTATTTTTTATTATTGTATTTTTTTATTGTCATATTTTCCTGAATATTTTCCACATGAGGTTAGTTGAATCCCCAAAGTCTGTGGATATGGAGGGCCAACTATACAGTGGTCACTTTGGGAGAATTTTCGATATAATCAAAACTGTTCATTTGAGAGGCACCTTAGAACAAAAAGGAAAGATTTCAAATATCCAATTGTCTGCAATTTTTGATTGGTATAAAGAAGCATCTAAAAGAAATTCAGATTCCAAAATTGCTTCCTTAAGAAAATTCTTGGTCAAAGCAAAAAAAGTGAAAAACATAAAACTATCTCTCTTTTCGATACCCTCTGAGAAATAAAAATAAATCCTTTTGATCAAGGGGACCCAGCCATGATGGGATGGAAGGTCAGACACATTTCATTATATCCCCTCCCTCGGTGACTACCATCAGGCTTTCTTCCCTAAGGATTAAACAGAACTGGCCCTTTGGAAAGACTTGCTCCACCACCGATTTCAATCAACCACCTAATGCTGCTCCTCCTTTTGTGGTTTTGGCAGTAAAACTGTTATGAAAAGCTTGGCACTTGTCCCCAGCCACATCAGAAGAATGAAGACAAGTGGTTTGAGGAGGAGGAAAGAGAAGTTTATTAAATTGCCAGCAAATGAGGAGGTTGGCAGACTCCCATCTTAAAGTACCAATGTCCTGCCTCTGAGCAGGAATACAGAGCTTTTAAAGGGAAGGTTTTCAGCTTCAGGCTATTGCTGTTCAACTCTAGCTGATGGTTCTGATTCATCCCATCTTTGGCTAAGACAATCTCATGACTTTCACCCAGACAATTCCCTTGCACCATCTCTTGTGGTACAAAGAACAAAGGACACTTCCCTGCCATTCCTGACCACTGGCCTGGGGCAGAGATGCAGGTTTTAATTCCTAAAAGGAGTGGGGGTGGTTTTAGAGAGACAGAAAACATTTTTACCATTTTTCAGGCCATTCCCCCTGTTACACAACTGACCAGCATTTCTTCCTGATAAGAGGCCACTGACCATGGAGTGGTTCTGATCAGTCTACAGAGACTGTGAAGAGAGGGTTTATTTTCATGTTTTCTGTTTCACCTTTTGATGTCACAGGGCCAAAAACTCCACCCTCAGATTATGCTAACACCACCATTTTTTGAACATGGGTCCTATGAAATATCATGAAGCTCAGTTGTGCATGTGCTTGTTTCTCCTTTCATAAATGTTCATGACTTCTCCCATAGCTTGTTAAACATGTAGAGTCAACAACCCCGCTTAGCATAAATTCCTGTCGCCGTTGCTTTTCCCTCGAAGTTCTTGTTCTTGGCTTCTGTTTGAGGCTATGCTTCCCAGCCTTCAGGATAGCCAGCCTCCAGGCTGCAACCCTGTATGAGCAATAAAGCTCTCCTTTTGAAATCTGTGAACCTCATCATTCGTCAGTTGACACTTCAAATCACAAGATGAACCTAATACCTCTATCCTGCTATTCCTTTTCTATCACACTATACACCCCCATTTCCATCTGCTCCTGTCTCTCCCCCCCGGCACACTCTCCTCCCCTCTTGGCTGGCCAGAAACTCCCAAAGCTCAATTAACCCTTAAAAGTAACTCTCACAATTTACTGAACAGGGAAAACCTCTGCAGGGGTCAAAGGAAAACTCCTCCTTTGCTCTCTGAAGGTTTACTGAAAATTATTAATAGCTG
>RJWJ010049752.1:0-10131 GCA_004363605.1 Indri indri | reverse complement strand
AGCCAGAAGGTTGGTCAGGAATGAGAGAAAAGGTGGTTTTGGATGAAAGGATTTTGATGACCTGGAGGTGACTTGATAGAACATTTCCATAATTAACTTTTGGCTTCAGAGCTTCCGCAAGAAGTTCTCAGGTTCCCTCTATTAACTACATCCCCTAATAAGAACACAAATTATGAGAGGCTGATGTCTAAGAGCAATTCCATTTCTTCTTTCTCTTTTCTTTCTTTTCTTTCCTTCATTTCTTCTTTCCTTCCTACTTTCCTCCCTCCCTCCCTTCCTTTCTTCCTTCCTTCTTTCTATCTTTCGTTCCTTCCTCCTACCCTCCTTTCTTTCTAAGTCATTGATTAATTGTCTACTTTGTCCAAGCACCTGCTAAGCATCAAGTTTTAAACTGATAGAGGCACAAAGAAATACAGCGTTGTAAGTGATGGGCATACGGAGGGGCAGAGAGGTTATGGAAATGCATGAAAGGAACTTAATCTAGAGAGTCCCTGAGTCTTGAACAGAATGAGTTATGTTTTGTGATGGGACAGGGAGGGGAAGAGAAAAAGAAAAAAAAAAAAGACTTCACGTAGAAAAATAAACTTGAATAAAAATATTTAAATGAGATTTAATAAATGCCAAATATTTCCAGTATGGCTAGAGTATATGTATATAAAGTAGTTGGGAGATAAAGCCAAAGAAAGAGGCCAGGATTAAACAATAAAATACCTGTAACAAAAAAGGGAAAGGTGCCAAATTCAATTACAATCATCTTGGCAGGTCTAGAAAGAGAGAGACAAAGCCCTGTAGAGTTCAAAAGAGTTGGTAATAATAGCGATAGTGACAAGTCAATTCAGGATTTATTCTGTGCAAGGCACTGCACTTAGAATGATACACATCACATCTGATTTAATCCTCACAATAACACTATAAACAATAATCCTATTATTATCCCTTTTGAAGAAGGTAAGAAATTTAAGACTCAGATTGCTTAATTTGTCCACAGTTATAGTGCTGGTAGATTCAAACTCAGGTCTTCCTAACTTCAGAGTCACATCTCTTAACCACCACATATGTAAGCTCAGAATATTTATAGCTATATTCGTTTTCACTTGAATACACAATAAACATATTTGCATTCATTTCTAAGCAATTTATAAATGTATAAATATTCTTCAACTGAAGTTTTAAGGCAGAATTAGAGGGAGCACTTAAATTTTTATAAAGCATAGGTACACTGTGATTATAAATCATTGCAATTGATTTCAAAATGATTTAAAGTTCACAAAGTATAGGACAGGCACCATGGCTCATGCCTGTAATTCTAGCACTCTGTAAAGCCAAGGCAGGAGGATTGCTTGAGGCCAGGAGTTAGAGACCAGCCTGAGCAAGAGTGAGACCCTGGTCTCTACTAAAAATAGAAAAATTAGCCTGGTGTGGTGGCAAATGCCTGTAGTCCCAGCTACAGGGGAGGCTGAGGCAGGAGGATCACTGGAACCCAGAAGTCTGAGGTTGCTGTGAGCTAGGCTGATGCCATGGTACTCTACCTAGGGCGACAGAGTGAAACTTTGTCTCAGAAGATAAAAAAAAAAAAAAAAGGGCAATTAACCGTCCCTCTTTACTCCCCCCTTCATATATATAAAGCTTACAAAGTATAAATGTGAATTATTTAATGGTGACAATTATTATTTATTTCCCATAATTTGAATTATAAGGATTTCTTCTAAATTATGACTATTTTGTGGATTCTCTGACAATATTATAGCTCCCTTACCTATATTTCCTATATATCCTTTTACATATTAAAAATATATTCATTATTTCCTAAATCATCATAGCCAATACTGCTTTACATCTCCCACACCCCCAGATCTTGCCTTTTTGCGCCTTTTTCTAATCCCCATGGTTCTGTGACATTTTTCTAACTTCCGCTAAGCTGTTTCTGTTTCTGCTCTCATTCATCAGGAATCCATGGGTCAATGAATGAGGTAGCCAAAATCACACATGCAGGAAAACGGCTTATTTCTTTCTCCTTGGGGGTTTATTCTCTCTTGCTTTGAGACCCACCTACTATAGAACACTAACTTGTTTATTTTCAAAACATAACAACTATTATTTTTATATTAATAATTATAAAATCTATCTATATATGCTGTTCTTTTTTGTAAACAAATGGTGGATTAAATAATGCCACAGCTTAAATTCCAGAAAAGGCCATGGTTTCCAACCCTAGGGGACAACGGGGAATTGAGCAGGGTACAGGAGTCAAATTATGCAGAGCCTTGCAGGCTGTTGTGAATACTTCAACTTTGCTTCTTGGTGAAATGAGAAGCCATAGACAGGAGTGAGCTGAAAAGTAATAGAATCTGAAGTTTAGTCAGATGTCAGTAGGTTTTGTTGCGGTAACAACAAACAATAATGAAAGCTCTGGTCCTTGTAAAAACAGAATTCTTTCTCACAGGTGTTGCTTGCTGGCTGTGGGCCAGCTGCAGCTCAGCTCCAGGTCTTCCCCACTCTAAGATCTAGGCTGAACATGAAGCTCTTGTATGGGACAATGTTGTTCTCATGGCAGAAGGTGAAGCGGTGATGTGATTCCTCTCGGCTCCTGCCTAGAAATGGCACACAGACTGCTACCGACAAACAAATTCATATTAAATATGGAGAAAGTGTAATTCTTCAACAGTGAGCCTAACCAGAGTGAGTTTTGAATAATAATTGAATCTGTCACAGTCTACCTTTTTCATCACAAATATTTAGTTATCTTCCTTCTGCACACAAATATTCTCACTCAACCTTGAAAGGAGAAAATCCCAAAGTGCCTTTCAATCAAATCATCAGAATAAAATCCAGAACCTCATGACAATCATCTCCTGATGCAACTCTTCTTGTTCTGGAGACCTGCAATCTAAACAATACTATCTATATACCACCCACGTATCTGGCATATGATAGAGGTAGATGGGCAAGTTAGCTACAACAAACCCTCCTATCCAGAAAAAAAATTGGCAATCACCAATAATCACTGGTCCACAAAATCACACATGTAGGAAAACGGCTTATTTCTTTCTCCTTGGGGGTTTATTCTCTCTTGCTTTGAGACCCACCTACTATAGAACACTAACTTGTTTATTTTCAAAACATAACAACTATTATTTTTATATTAATAATTATAAAATCTATCTATATGTGCTGTTCTTTTTTGTAAACAAATGGTGGATTAAATAATGCCACAGCTTAAATTCCAGAAAAGGCCATGGTTTCCAACCCTAGGGGACAACGGGGAATTGAGCAGGGTACAGGAGTCAAATTATGGAGTCACTGGTCCACAGTAATTATGAACTTCTCCTAGACAGATATTTTGGGGGACTCTTATCCTGGAGATGGAGAATATTTCTTGGTTAGTATCCAGTTCCTCCCCACAGATTAGATCTCTGTGGAACACGGCTCTTCCCTCTGGGAGTTCCTTCCTTCTCTATTCTCTTCCTTGGCTACATCTGAAAGGGCGTGAGAGAGTATGTCCTCTTTATCCGTGTAGCTTCACCTGATTACTATTTGAGTAAGCAGAGGTCTAAGCATTGTGTTAAATATTCCACTGTCAGTGTCTTCTAATCCAGGCTGATGACTCTTTGGGTTAATCAAATAATTTTAGTCATTTATTTTTCCCCCTGTATTACCTGTTTTTTTTTTGTTGTTGTTGTTGTTGTCATTTTGTGGTTGTGCTAGAGACTATAATATTCATCCTTAACTTACCAAAATCTACTTAGAGCTAACATTGTCAGAATCCCAGGTTTTGGCACCAAAAATGTCAAGGTGGGAGTCTGCCCTCGGTTCTTGGTGTGCTCTTGGCCAAAAAATGACCAAACATGCCAAAGTGTCAAGTCCAAACTATTATCCCGGTCCTCTGACTCCTTTCTTGGAAAAATCTCCAGCAAGTCCAATACGACGGAGTAACCTCAGGCAGGGAGCAGTTTCACAAGAGCAGATCTTTATTGTAGGATAAGACGGGTCTGTCTCCAGAGCAGAGAAAGACAGACCAACTCACTCACTCACTGACCTACTCACTTCCTCGCTTCTCAGATTATTTCCTTTTATTAGCCCAGTCTGGAGGAGAGATCCTGGGAGGTTTAGGATGTTATCAAATGATTTACAGGTGTCCTCAAAATTCCATCTGGCTGTAAGAGCTCCCTCTAAGAAAGCCCACTCTGGGGTGTGAACCACAATGCACTTTCAAGCTAAGGGCATATTAATTACCCTTAAGTTACTTTAGGTCACTTTCTAAATCTTATTATGCCTGGGCTAGGGAATTCCTAGATGGATAAAGCATGCCTTCCTTCCCTAGGCATAGCAGTTTCTTGGGATGGGATTAAGGGTGGGGCAGCACCAAAATGGAGCACCCATCTTTATCCTTCTTCCCAGGTGGAGCAATTGCTCCAGACAACATCAAAGCAGGGAACCCTTGTCTGGAGAGGAGCTAGAGATCCTAATGATCTCCCTAACAACATTATATATCATTTCCTATAAATCGTGAGAAAGTTAGACATCATAATTTCACTTGCACTCTTGCTTTTTGTTATTCTCAAATACTTTACTCTTACATGTGTTATAAGCCCCCAAATACTCTATTATTTTTGCTCCATATGATCATTTGTTATTAAAGAAATTAAAAGAAAATAAAAAAGATATGATTTTGCATTATACATATATATATCTCCTAGCCAATGCTCTCATTGTTTTCCTGTAGAGCCAAGTTTCTGTTACACTTTGTATCATTTTCCTTCTCCCCAAAGAATGTTTTTTAATATTTCTTTTAAGGCAGGACCTCTGACAATAAATATTACCATCACTCATTTACCTAAAAATGTCTGATACTCCTGGATCTGTAGTTTTGTTGGTTTTTTTTTTTTTAACTAAATTTGGGGAATATCTCTCATTATTTTTTCAAAAAAAATTTTTTTTTCCCTGTCTCATCTTCTCCTTGGCTCCAATCGCACATATAAACCCACCTCATATTATATCACAGTTCCCTTATGCAGTCTATATTTTTTAAAGTTTTTCTCTCTGTTCTTCACATAGAATAAGTTCAATTTATCTATCACAAATTCACAGACTCTATCTACCTAACGTTTCAATGTGTGTATTTTCCTTTAAGAGCCTGAGTATATTTACGAAAGTTGTTCTAAAGCCCTTGTCTTCTCGTTAGCTAGATAACTAGGGATTCTGGGTCTCCTAGGGACCAAAGTGGGTGCCTTGCCTTGATGCTGCCTGGAGCAATTGCTCCAGCTGGGAAGAAGGACAAGTGTGGGCCCAGGCCCCCCATCTTGTCCCCAGAGACTTCCATACCTGGGGAGTAGGGAATACCCTACCAATCTACCAATCAGAACTTATCGCGCCAACTGCAAAAGAGTGCAGAAGACTCTTTAGCCCACCAGCCAAGTAACATAGGTGCAATAGAGTCTGGAAGGTGACTTAGGACAACCTAAGACTAATTGCCACGTTATTAGCTAAAATCTACATTGCAGCTCACCGCCCCCAAATGGGCTTTCAAAGAGGCTCATGGGAGATCCACATGCATAGTAAAACTCAGGTTATATAACTCCCAACTGTCCATCAAAGGGGTTCCATGATGACATCTGAACCACGGGGAGGTCCTATATGGACACCATAAAACAATACCCAGACCATAACCAAGGTCTCTTTTTCTATAACAAGGAGCACGGTCATCATCTGTGGCATATGTATCTTGCTCTGTAAACCTATATCTTGCTCTTGCTCTATAATCCATCTTGCTCCCCCTCAATAAATTTTGTTTCACATTTGCCTTGCTTTTGATGTGTCTGGTCATTCTTTGGCCAAGAGCACACCAAGAACTGAAAACACAGAAGGAGACTGCCAAACCCGACATTCTCATAACAAAAGGTCATTATGAGGTGTGTTTCCATTGACATTTTTTCTTTATTATGGGTTCCATTACTTGCATCTTCTTATCTCTACCAGTATTTACTTATATGTCGGAAACCATTTATGATTTATTTAGGCAAGTTTAGATTATCATGTCTACCTCTAAAATATATTGAGTTTTATGCTGACAGAAAATTAAACCCCTGGTGATTCCTTTTGATCCTGCCAAGTTTGCTTTTTTTTCTTTGATATGGTAGGTTTATATCAATTTTATACCTAGGCCATGACCCTTACTTCTAAAGCCTCGTTTTTCTTGCAACTCAACATAATGCCCAAGGTAGTCAGCAAAGTCTCTGTAGTCTGGCATGGTTGTAACTCCAAATCAATTTCTTGTATCTCTATTGAGCCCTCCCTCTTGCAATAGCTGTTCTCTGGTAGGCATCACAGAGTTTCATCCTGTTCACTTATAGCCAGCCCTTGGCCAAGGACCTGTGGGAATTCCTGTGTCAATTTCTGGACTTTTCTCTGCACCTGCACGTCTCCCTCCTCCCTACTCCCTGCCCTGAAAATCCAGACACTTCATTACCTCAAAAATCGAAACTCTGTCTCTTTAGCTAAATTAGAGCTCCTTAATCTAATAGGACCTCTACACCTTACATCATAATTAGGAAAATACTCCAGGAAGAAACCTTAAGCAAATTTGAAGTTTACCTCATTTTTTTCTCTTCTCTCAACAATCAAATTTTTATATGTCCTATTTTTTCATTGAGGGAAAATCAGTTGCCTTGTGTGTTTTGTCTGTTTAGGGAAGGTCAACCCTTCCCTAAACAAAAATACTCCTATCATGTATTATGTACATTATCTGCTACAAGCCAAGGGCAAAGGGAAGCCCTGTCTTTGGGTAAGGTCAAATTCTTTAGTACACATATATCTATTCTCAACCCTATGATTATGGCCAGAGAGACTGGATTGCCCTGTGTTTTTAGACTAATCGTTAATTTTCAGAACAACCAACCTCAATAGTACATTGATCCTATGAACTTCACGTCTACAATAGAAGATAACAGTGGAATAAATCTTGTTCACACTTATGCCAAAAGGCTTTTCTGAGAAGGTGACATATACTCTGCGTCCTAAAGAATAAGAAGTTAAAAGAGAAAAGGAGATGAAAAAATTTAGGATAAAAATGAAGCTGGTATTTCTGGAGTACAATAAACAGGGTAAGTGGTGTGAGATTAGAATAGAAAAAAATATAAAAACTAGATTATGCAGGGCTATAGTGGGCATTGTGAGTGCCCATATGTTTTGAGCCCTACCATATTAAAGTGCTCAGACATCCAGTGGATGTAATGATATTTCCGTGCCTGAGGGCTTTTTCTTCAGGCCACAAGAATATAGAATAATACACATCAACAAACCTCAACCAGTGACTAATGGAATTTGGAACATATATGTGGAAGTGTATATCTGTATGTGTGTAACCAGTTTGCCTCATTTTGTGGGTTGAGAGAGTTGGTATTTCCTAAAGTTAGTCCATGGGATAAAATTCCAGCTTTCTTGCTGGTCTTTCAATTATTAATACATATTTTCTTGACTCCTTTAAGTTTCTGGTATCATGGCCCCACTCATCTGCAAGTGTTTCTGGTACTCTCAAACAACAACAACAATAAAATAAAACAAATCTTTTGTGAACTTAAATCTTTGTCCTGAGTTTCCTATAGGAGGAACCCAAACTAACACAAAGTTAAGAATGACAACAAGAACAAAAAAAAAAGAAAGAAGAGGAAAAAAAAAAAAAAAAAAAAAAAAAAAAAAAAAAAAAAAAAAAAAAAAAAAAAAAAAAAAAAAAAAAAAAAAAAAAAAAAAAAGACAAGCCAAGAAAAAGATTTTCAAAAAGGGAATAACAACAAATAATGTGTGTTTCAAAAAAATCTGAATTCTGTGTGTAAAAGACAATAATGGAGATAATAGTAGAAGCAGACACACTATTTGCAAGGCCATTTCCCTTGAAACGTCTGTGTAAATGATGATGATGATTTGGATGAGGACAGAAGATAAAGGATACAAACAGAAATGGGAAAATTCAAAATATAATCTTGAAGACAGAATTGACAAAACAGCTTGTTGGGTTGGATTTTTTGGGTGTAGACAATAAAGAAATTAATACTGACCCCCACATTGCATAGGAAATTAATTTCCTTATTTTGGTGAGGATGATCAAGAGCTTAATTTTGGGCATTTCAAATTTGTATATAAAACATCTAATTGGGAAGATGTCAAGAAGGCATTTGAACATACGTTTGGCACCAAGGAGAAAGAGTTGGACTAGAAATGTAAATTAGGGATCCATCAGTTTACAGATGCTATTCAAAGACATGGGATTGGATGAGATTGCCTAGGACATAATCTACATAGAGAAGCAAAAAAGGAATAAATGAACAGATTATTCTATAAATGATTAAGGTAAGTACTTACCTTTCTTGATATTCTATAGTGTAATAGTTTACATATGAAGGAAATGTGAAGTCAAAAAGTTACATATTATGTAAACAGAAAGTAAAGAAAGGCCTCTATAGGCTTGATACTATAGTCAGAAACCATAAAGAGTTTGACCATTAAAAATGAAAATTAAATAAAATATGCATATCAGGACAAACTATCATAACAATGTAATTAAAGGGTAAATGTCACACTGAGAAAATGGTTTTATTACATTTATGTATATATATATATAATTATGTAAGGGATTCTTATGAATATACATTTTGGTAGGAATATACACTTGGATAGGTCCAACATTTGATAGGAAAAGGGCATAAAATAGAATCAAAACTTAATGAAAAAAGAAATCTCCAATAAGGATATTCAAAATATAAATAAATAAAAATTAATTTTGTGGATAAAGAGAGACATGGAAATTAATCATTTAGTGGTATTTTTGTTCATCTATTAAAATAGTAAAGTTTGAAAATTACAATATCATATGTTGGCAACATTATGAAATAAATAGACTCTCTGATCCTTCACTGATAAAAATTTAATTGTTAACAATCTTCTGGAGGGAAATTATGCAATAGTCTTAAGAGTCTCAATGCTCTGATACAGTAATCGCTCCTCTATGAATTTATGCCCCAAATACTTAAGGACATATTTAAAAATTTACCTAATGAAGATAACCACTTTGGTAAATCTGGGATTTATACATTTTATTTGAATGATAAAAAGAGAAGATCCCGAATTATCATTTTAACATCAATAATGGTGAAAACATCTCTCATGACTCCATGGCTGAACCTTATGGAGATTGTGAGAGAGTCACACTGAGAAATATTGACCTTAAAAATACCCAGGAGAAGAAACACCTCAAAGAAGCCAGGATGTTGTGATGGATTCTAAATAGTAAAGCTTCTCAGGGTAAATGCTGATGACTTCCCTTTAGGCTACAGTCTTAGGCATTTTAATTTCCAATTACAATAAAATGTCAATGAGGTCAGAAGACCAAGAATTACAGGGACAATTAAAATACTGAATGGATAATGCCAATAGGGTTAACTTTATAGAGCCTTGCAGGGTTCGATTAGTCTTTAATGCAAGATATACCCTTTCTAGGAATTCATGGTCTATTCAGGGCATGAGGAAGAAAAAGTAAATTTGAGCCCTTCTAATTCATACTTAATTTCATGATAAAATCACCCTATAGTTAGCATCTAGAAAACCACAAATTCAGAAATAGAGTTTGTGTTAGGTTTTAATTATTTTATCTCAAATTAACTCCATGCTTAAGCAAATAATAAAAGCTTTTAATGCACAAATGTTTGACAAACTGTTAAATTCTTTGATATTCTTTATCTCATTCAACACATAATAAATATTTATTGTGTGTTGTGTACACTTCTCTGAACAACTTGCAATTAAATTATTATTGTGAGACTAAACAAATTATTTTGACTCACAGTTAATCCTTAAATTATTAAACACTTTGTTTCTGAACTGTATATATAATTTATATTTATAATTAATTGTATTTGAACAAATCAAAGGCAAGGCAAACAGAATACTGTTAATATTTCTAATAGGAACTTTTCTTTCCTACACATATTCTTTGAAGATAAATGACTCCAGTATAATTTGTATTCTTTACTTTAACATTTGAGAATCTCATTTAAATAAACCAAAGTCTTACAGGTAAATGAAAATATTTGAAGTGATTTCAAAAATTGTATTCTTTTTCAAAGAAATTACTGTAGATCT
>RJWJ010049751.1:0-10135 GCA_004363605.1 Indri indri | reverse complement strand
AAAAAAAGTATATACATATTTGCATATACATAATTATATTAACATGAATATTTATAATAGAAATAAAAGTTTCAAAAAGCCATACTTAATCTTACCTCATGCAACACACTCTGATGTATTTCATCTCACTTGTTGAAAATGTCAGTTGCTATATAATAAATTGATTTCATGACCTGCTACTGGGTCACAACCCACAATGTGAAAAACACTGCTGTAGACTCAGAGTCCTCTCTTCCCAGGACATAGCTGAATAAACACTGACAGGTGTTTCCTTTTTGAATCTCCTTTTCTAGACTCCACACAGACCACATCCCTCCTGTTGCACATTTGTTGCCCAGGATAGATTACAATACAATTGATTAAATAAGAACTTTCTTTATGTTAGCCATAATCATGTCCTTAAGATATACCATTGCCACTTTGCTCAGTTTGAGAAATACTCTCTACTTCATTTGGATTTAGAGGTCACTTTGGTCTTATTTTTACAACACAAGGAAGTCCCGTGGTCTCATTAGTACCACATTTACAAAATACTTCTTATGATAAGTTATTCTGCAGGCTAATAATTCACACCTGTTTTAATTAATTTTATTAGCCTCAATTACAGAGCGTGACATTTTAGTTACTACTCAAATTTGAGATATGGGGATGGACAGGAGGGAACACCTTTCTCTAGCCCTTGAACACTCACCAGGCAATGGGAGCTAATTAGAGAGTCCAGAGAAAAGGAAAAAAAGGCAACTCAAACTAATTAAAGAAATTAATGATTAAGAATAAGTTAAATTGTCCAAATGTAATTAGTTTGGCTATGTAAACTTGCCACCAGAGTAATGAAGAACAAAAATGTCATGTATGTTTTGTAGTGATTATTTTTATTTTGGATCATATTGTTTGTGCCAGCGTAGCAGTGTCATGTGAGGGCTGATGCCAGACTGTCTGGGATCAAATCCATTTATTGATGTCCCATTTAGGATGAGGGACTGAGCCTCAAACAGGTTAAGTGACCTTGGACAAGTTTCCTAACCTCTATGAGACTTAGCTGTAGAATAAGTTCTAAAATGAGAAACAAAAGAGTACCTACTCCATAGGGTTGCTCTGAGCATTGAGTTAGTTAACGTATGTAACGTGCTTAGTCCAACGCCTGGCACATGGTAAACACTCAATGCATTTTAGTCGTTATTGCCATTATCATATAGCTAGTGGTTTATAGGCTGGGAGTTAGAGTCAGTGACCTGGATTTAAGTTCCAGCTTCCTCATTTCCTAGTTGTATAATATTGAGAAAATTACTTAATGCTTGTAAATCTCTATTTTCTTATTAAAAATTATGCTAATAATATTTGCTATAGTGCTATTCAATGTTTCACAGATTAATTTAATGACACCACACAGTGCCTATTATGTAGAGCTCAATAAATACTAGTCAGCTAGCCAGAATTACCAATGCTACCTCATTGTGTATTAATTCATTTAATACAGTCTTTCCATCTTATATTTAATAATCGAGATCTCGACTTCCACATCAGAGGCCTTGGATAAAGCACCATTTAATCACTCTTTATCTTTATGTCTTTCTAACAGGGAACAGCGTTCCACCCCAAAAGAATCAAACAAGCATGAAACTTTAAACAAAGTTGCAGTATTCACTCCAATTCAATAACTGTCCTTATGAATTTCCATTATGTGCTAAGCACTGTGTCCTAGAAGGCACATTTCCGCCTGGCAAAGGTTGAAGAAAAGCCGAATTTAAAAGGCTACTATAATTAGAACTTTTGCTAATGGCACTTAAACTGATTAATGTCCAATAGGACCCACTGTACTGAAGCATATTTTTGGCAGTTATACATTTATATTAAATTAACATTCGTTGAATGAATGATCTTATGCAGCGGTGTCTCCATGTGGCTCTTGGAGGTAATTCTGTAATGAGATGGCCAGTGCAGTTGAGGGCCTCCTCCCTTGCTGTTTTCTCTGCCTGGAATGAATGTTCTTCCCATTCATTCTCACATGGCTGGCTTTTTTCCTCATCATTCGGCGTAGGCTTAGTTTTACCTGGCCATTCCACCTAATGTGGGTCCCATCCTCAGTCTTCCTGTCCCCAACCACCCTGTTGCACCCGTTGCATATTCTCCATGGTGAGAATCACTGTGAAATAATACCATTTGTTTGTGAGCTGCTTACTGCCTGTGTCACCCACTAGGTCTGAAGCTCCAGAAAGGCAGGACCTTGTCTATATTATTCACGGTTGGTATTATTTTTCTATTATTTGTAACAAATTACTGTAAACTTAGCAGTTTAAAACAACACACATTTATTATCTCATAGTGTCTGGGGTCAGGAGTTCAGGCTTAGATCTGCTGGGTTTCACCAGGATTAGCTCAGGGTTTCACCAGGCAGAAATGAAGATGTTGGCTAGGCCAAAATCTCATCTGAGACTTGAAATCCTCTTCTGAGGTCATTCAGGTTGTTGGCAAATTTCAATGTCTTGTGGTTATGGAATCAAAGTCCTCTTTTTCTTGCAGGCTATCAGCTGGGGTGAGGGTGGGGTGCTCTCAAGTCCTAGAGATTACCCAAGGTTCTGGCCTTGATACTTTCTCATAATGTGGCAGTTTATTTCTTCAAGGCCAGCAGGAGAGTGTCTGATCTCTAGACTCTCTTTTAGGAGTTTACCTGATTAGGCCAGGCCCACCTATGATAATCTCCTTTTAATTAACTCAAAGGTAACTAATTAGGGACCTTAATTAAGTCTTCAAAATCTCTTCATGTTTGCTACTTAACATAACTTAATCACAGGACACTCAGCGGTGGGGGTTAGACAGGGCAGGTAGACCAGGGCTGGGAATCCTAGAGGCTCCCTTATAATTCTGCCCACCACACGTTGTGGCCTGAAGGCCTAAGGAGTATCTGACACTGAGTAGGTATTTCATTCATATTTGTGAGTGAACGAATGAAGATATGTCAATGAAATAAGAACTGAGGAATTAGCGAGCAATGAAAATATTGGTTATATGTTCAGACATATGTTTAGCATTCTGTATTGAATTCAAAACAGTCTTGTGATTGGATTGTCCACTTAATTCACTTTTCTTACTGAGGGACTTGTGACAATCACATGGTGTAAAGGAGAATCAAACAGTATTTGTTGCATTGTATTAGCAAAGTTTCTGTAGCATAGTCTCGACTAATAATTCTGCCCAGCAAATTCTATGCAGACAAAAATGTTAAATGTTAAGGCTGGAATGGTTTGCATATGAAAGTCCGCTTATCATTAGCAAATCAGGAATAATTGAGATTAGAACTTGGACTTTTGCTGACTGTTGTTGAACATTTGATTATTCCACTGATTCCCCAAAACCAGAGAGGAGGAAGGCATTTTAATTTCTGTAAGAAATGATATAAAATCAGGTTCAGAAAGATGTTTTCCTGAGCATACCTAATATTTTGTGGAATGGCCCTCTAAAGGAAATGTAGGCAGTGCTGTTATTTGAGACATAAGAAGCTACAGGGGTGAGGCAGGCATGTCTGCTCCAGGTGCCATAACAGAATACCACTGACTGGGGGCTTAAACAGACGTTTATTTTTTCACAGTTCTGGAGGCTAGAAGCCCACGATCAAAGCACCAGTAAATTCTGTTTCTAGAGTGGACTCTCTTCCTTACTTGCAGACAGCCACTTTCTTGTTATGTCCTCATACAGCCTTTCTTAGGTGTGTGCGCATGGGGAAATCTCTGCTCTTGCTTTCTCTTCTTATAAGGACACCAGTCCTATTAGATTAGGGTTTCACCTTAAGGTTAAATGAGATCCTAATCATTTAACCTTATTACTTCCTTATAGGCCCAATCTCTAAATATGGTCACATTGGAAGTTAGGGCTTCAACATATGAATTTTGAAAGGACATAAATCAGTCTACAACAGAAAGCCTAGGAAGTTATGGAGAACAAAAGGACCTTTAAAAGGGAGTCAGTTTAGCAGAGTAACATTTCGGGTGTTGGATTTAGATCTCCTGTATTTGAATTCCAGCTTCACTTCTTGCTTGCATCAGGGGCAAATCCAATTTCTGTGGGGCCTAGAACTCCCATACAATTTTAGAAGCTCTGTTTTAGATAGAGAATAAAAAATTAGATATAGAGTCTTGGAAAAGGGAATATGCACGTAAGGGGCTCAGAAGCTTAAAAGTCATTAATTCCTCAGTAAGTTCGCCTCTACTTGTCATATGACTAAGGAAATTATTAATACTAAATCTCTCTGAGCCTAGGTTTTCTCAACTGTACAATGGAGATAATAATTGTTTTAAATTGAGAGGATTAAATTAAATTACAACTTACAAGCTTTCCTCATTAGCTATTATTATTGCTACCTTTATTATTATTGTCAACATCATTATCGTTATTCAGCCCCTACATTTTACAGCTGATGAAAACGGCAAAAAACTATCATATGGCGTGCCCGACATCACACAACCAGTGAGTTGGGGGATTGGGCCAGTCGTCCCTCCTGACTCCTGCTCTGCTGTCTCTCCATGGCTCCATAGAAATAGCCTTTTGTACCCCTTTCCCCATGCTCATGTCCCTGAAGAGTATGTTGGCATAGATAGTATTATAATCTTTGCCCCCCATATTTACTCTATGGCTATTAAAAAATGAAAGAGGTCGAAACAGCAGATATTAATTTGGTTGAATGTAAGCTTCTTTTTCATTTATATGTATATATATACACACACACATGTATATATATATACATATATTTTTATATATATATAAAAAACAGGGTTCAGGTGTATGAAATAAGAAGCCATAATCATTAAATACAAATTTTCATCATTTGTGGATATTTCTAATTGGAAAGCTTAGCTTCCATCTTCATTTGGAGGAAGTGATGACTTTTTAAAAAAAGGGTCTATGTAATCTCATTTGGGAGTGATTCCCAAATTCCCACATGTGCAGATTCTGTTAGGGACATTGGAAGATTTTCCTGGGAAAGGTCTGAGGAGCCAGCCCCAGGGGCTCTAGTCCACCCCTTGGAAATATGCACTGGATGATAGAACTTGGCTCTTCTCCACTCCTCTCATGGCTCCAGGGACGTGAGAATCTTTCCATGTTATCTGGACTCCGTGGAACTCTGTGCCTCAGAGCTGGTTTTAGCACTTTTAAAGCACAGATAATGTTAGTTCCAATGTACCTGAGCATCCGTTTGGCAGTGACCCACACATATATTTTGGCTTGCTCATTAGGGCTCGGCAGTCTAAGCATGACTGGTATTGGACCCAAAGATGCTAGCCCTTAAAATGAGTGCAGCGTGAAGGGTAAGTAATATTTGACTCAGGACTCTAAATCTTTGGCCTCTGAGTCTGAAGGAAAAAAATACAACCTTAAAATAAATATTTTTCTCATTTCTCTAATTTTCAAATGTAGCACAATTATAGGATTTTTGTGAAACCATAAAACAAACCATGTAGCAATCTAACAGAATCTACACATGTGTAGGACACAGATCAGCATAGATATTCCTGGCTCTGCTATTGACTATAATAAGCATAGGTAAATTATTTAACCTGTAGCTCTTACTTATGTACAAATAATAAAATGTGGTTTTGGAAGTTCTTAGAGAAAACATGTCACTTGTAAACAAGGAGGTTATGAATACCTATGGTTTTTGTTATCATTATATCTATCAGAAATAATGTTGCTAATGTTTCTAGCAGTGGGCTAGAAAACCACTGCTAATGTTTGCTTGTAGGATCTGCACGTGGACACTCCTGGTTCATCCATCTACCGTATCTGCTATTTATTAAGCAGACATATAATATTAAACAGACATATAATATTAAACAGACATATAATAAAACAGAACAGTGAGGAGAACTGAAGGCACGGCAAAGCGCATCTGCCAAGGGGCCTCGTTCCTTATCTTCTCCATCTTTCAAGGTGGGCAGGGGAGAGATGGGTGCGCTCTTCCTCTGAGCTCCACCCCTCTGCCCGGCCTCACCTGCAGGCCCTCTGCTCTGCTGGTTGCGGCAACCACTCCTGTACCCTGCAGCTTCCGTCTCACAGTCCCGTTTACATGGTGTCCTCAGCATTCCAGTTTCCCAACTTTACTCACCAGAGATTCTTCCTGGCATCTGGGCCCAACTCATCTGTCCTATTCTTTGTTTAACACCTTGTAATAGCTTGAGTTAAACAAGTATTAAAGTGTTAAATTCCTAGTAGACACAAAGATGAAAACACTGATCATGAGGACTACCAGGCTTTTCCTTGTAAACTCTTTTTGTATGACATAAAAAGACATGAAGAACAATTTCTTGGTCAGTAAAACATCAACACAATTTTTTTTATATCTACATGAATCTAAATATTATCTTCTATCAAGTCTCCTTATTTGATGCCTGTCACCGCATTAGTCTATGTGCTGATATTTGCCAGCAGGGGACTGTTTACTTCTTAACATTTACAAGCAGAACAGAGGGTGGGGGAACAATACCTTCTCAGGAATTGGAACAGTGATTCTCAACCATATCATTTATTCAACAAATACGTGCTAGGCACTGTTCTAGTCGCTTGGGATAAATCAGTCAATAAGATGACTCCTGACCTCCCACCCCCAAAATCCCTGAGCTCATGGCCCTTGTTTTCCATTTTCCATACACATGTAAAAATACAGATGGATTTCTATACCTGCTTGCATCCTAGAGACATCCCAGTGTTTTGCGTTTGGGATGCAGCAGCCTGTGTTGTATAGGAAGTAGAGTGCCTCCCGAGAAAGTGAAAGTTTTATCACAGGCTAGCTTTTCAAACAGGATGGACTTTGGCAGCCCTCTCTTGAAACATGCGTGTGAGATAGCTTCCATGTTTCTACAGAATACTAGCATGACGTGCCTTTCATCTTGAGCAGGGTTGTGCCACTGGTCAAGAAATGCTACAATCCCAATTCAGGTTTGCATAGCAATGTGGAGTCCATGCTAGCCAGAGTCACCATACAGGGCTTTCATTTATTTTTCTTTTGACAAGACAGAGTTCAAAAACAGCTAAAAAAAAAAAAAAAAAAAAAAAAAATTCACTGTCACGTTTCCACAAGTATTAACTACTATGTTACTGTTTCCAGTGGTAAGAATAAGAAGCTCAGGAGTAGGCTTTAGACAAAGCATGGAGAATTGATTGCTTGGGAAATGAGGAAAGTAAATAATTATGCTTGAATTAAAAGAAAACAATACTCACACATACACATACGCACACAATCCATGCTGATCTACGTCTTATGTACGTATGTGTGTATTTTAGGAGTGCAGGAAATGTGAGTGGTGAGTTGGGGAAATGTGAGGTATCCCCTGGCTTCGGAACCAGTAATCTTTCAGACACGTCATAAATGTACAAGATGCTCCCCAGGCTGGATTTTGAAATCTCTGAATTAGCTGAAACAGTTGTAAAATCGCATGGAGCCAGTTTACGATCAACTGCAAACCAAAGGAGGCTCTTATATGTTGTTTGTTCTAGCAGGCACCGGAAATGTATTGAACCTGAGAAATGTGCTTTTGATATCCCATTAACAAAATCTGCGTGCGATTACAACCTCCTACCTTTCCAATCTTCATTTTCCCTCCTTACCCCCATAATAGAGATAGTTAAAATCCTCAGCTGCAGGAGCATCTACGAGGTGGTTTTCAAGACAGGCTATGATGGCTCATTGTTCCTGGTTAGATCCTACACGTCTCCAGTCCTGACATCAGAACTGATTTCTGTCAGCTCTAATGTGCTTGAAAAATTTCTTTCAAGGCAGTTTCCTCTTCTAACACATCCCTGGGGAATTTCCCCTAGGGGGTGTGAGGCAACGTTAGATTGCGACTATGGTAAGATATTCCCGTGTTGGAAGAGTTCTGTATGAAAAGCAGCACATGACATCTGTTGTTTTCCTTATATAGGGTATATTTCACACTGAATGATACTGGAACATAACCCAGGACTGTCTTGACTCCCCTGCAGTCTTGTACTTCCTCCTCCTCATTGACGGCAGATCCCGAAACACTTAGTGACATATGGTAGCCTATCTGGGAAGTGTGCTGAATGCACTGCATTCGTTTTCTGACTCTGGAGTACTGTGTTTCATTTGGGGCATCCTATTTTTTAAAGGGATATTGACAGACTGGAAGTCAGCCATCAGAAATCTTTTTTGGAACAAGGTAAGAGAAAGAAAACAATCACTGCATTCATACCTGCATAACTGGTACCTGCACAGAAGGCGGCTGTAAGAAAGGCGGAGTCAGCAAAGTGCCATAAGAAATCGTTTAAAGAAACTGGATGTGTTCAGCCTAAAGGGATCTATTGTTATTATTATTATTTCGGGTTGGAGGGTAGTAGCCATGATTCAGGTGTTTGAAAGGCTGTCATGTGAAAATGCAAATTTTTTTCCCTGTAGTTCCAGTCAGCAGAACTAGAATCAATCTGTGGGATTCATGGGTAAACAGATCTTTATTCTACATAACGAAGGTCATTCTGCTTGTTAGTTGCACAATGATAGCATATATGTGTATAAGCAGAAGCCATAAAATCTTATAGAGAGAATTCTTCACTAAGTAGTTGAGCCAGACCTGTAAAGATTCCTTCTAATTCAAATATCCTATAAATTTCTGAATTAGGAGTTTCTTGTTCTCTTTTCATTTTGACGGAGGATTGATAGAGGTTTGAAATACCTCTTTTTATTTTTCTTCTTACGTCGTCCTCTTAATAGGATAAGATAATTGAATCAATTTCGTGGCTTCAATGAAGGTGGAATTACATCCATTTTTTTTGAGTTATTTTCTCTTTTGAGGTATATAATCCTAGATAAAGGAAAACTTACATCAGCTAAATATCCATGCATCCTCATTGTAGCCTGACCAACCTTCTAAGATTTTAACTGAGCCTGGTGATCTTGTTACCTCCCTGTATAGGGAGCTAACCTGTGGATTTCACCCACCCGGTATCCATTCCCATTTCCTCTGATAACAGCAACCTCATTTTTCTTTGGGAGACGATGCCTCTCGCACTATGTACAGTCTTGGTGGTTTCCTCCATCAGGAATCCTTGCCTCTCCCAGACTAAGGGGTGGGAACTGATGGAAACTTGGCCAATTCAACTCTCTCTTGGAATTTGCATGTTGAGCACTATGACACAAGGACAGAGAAAGGTCGGAGCGGATTGTTTCACTATAGCTCCGAGAAGGGAATGCCCTTAGTTCTTGTTTCCTGCACTCACACGCAGATGGTAAATTGATCTCACAAGTTGTGAATGTTTGTTATGCAGCCATATTGCTTGATTGTTAGAAAAGGAATTTGTGTCAAGATTTGGAATGTGTGACCTTGTGTGTTTTCAGTGAGAAAAGAAAACGAGATATATGCAGTGTGTACAATTAAGCATCTTTTGGGGAGAGATTTCCATGGGCTCATTTAACTGGAGGCCTTAGGGTGTGAGAATTCCTGCTTCCTGAAGTGTTGGAAAGTTAAGGTCAAATGCTGGATGTGTTTCAAGTTCTGAGACAATACCAGCCGATTTCAAAGCTGGTGTTTGTGTGTGCGTGCATATGTGTGTGTACAGAGCTGGGAGGAAAGGCAGCCTCTAAAACTTTGCTTTGAAAGATGCCAAAACACTGAGCCACATATTTGTATGAGAGAGATCTGTGTGTTTGGATGAAACCTGCCTTTTTCGTAAACACTAGACGCAAAGAGGCCTACCTCCTCCTGCCCTGGTTTTGAACTTTTGTTCAGATTAGCAACTTCCCTCACCTTGGCTCTTGAACTTCCCTTTGTAGTGAAATTCACAAGTACTGTGAACTGGCAAGAAAATGATGGAAAGAAAGGGTGTGTTGGGCCAGATTGCATTTTTCCTGAACACTCTGAAATATCAGGATGTATGAAACATGAGTCATCACTTTCTGTTGGAAACTTTCATGACCTTTACAGAGTAGGTCAAATTCCTCCCAAGCTGTGCTTCTTCACACCCCAGTGCATGACAGTAAAAGGGCAAATCCGAGGGAGGCAGAAGCATATTCATATTTTTTCCTGCAATCTGTTACACATTATTGTTTTTTTTGACACACTTTGCTTCACATGACAGTACTAATGGTGGAAACTAAGGTCAAGTGTGAGAGAGATTTCCCTGGCCTACCCAG
>RJWJ010049750.1:0-10138 GCA_004363605.1 Indri indri | reverse complement strand
GCTGTGATGTCAGCCTAGCTCACAGCAACCTCAAACTCCTGGGCTCAAGTGATCCTCCTGCCTTAGCCTCCCGAGTAGCTGGGACTACAGACATGCGCCACCATGCCCAGCTAATTTTTTCTATTTTTAGTAGAGACGGGGTCTTGCTCTTGCTCAGGCTGTTCTCAAACTCCTGACCTCAAGTGATCCTCCCGCCTCAGCCCCCCAGATTGCTAGGATTACAGGCGTGGGCCACCGCGCCCAGCCTTCTGCCTTCATCTTTACATGGCATTCTCCCTGTGTGCATGTGCATGCGTGCGTGCGTGTGTGTGTGTGTGTGTGTGTCCGTCCAAATTTCCCCTTTTCATAAAGGCACCAGCCATAATTGGATTAGGGGCCCACCCTACTCCAGCATGACCTCATTCTACCTTAACTAATTACATCTGCAACAACCCTATTTCCAAGTAAGGTCACATTCTGAGGTACTGGAGGTTAAGACTTCAACATATGAATTTGGGGGAAGGTTGCAGTTCCACCCATAACAGATGTTTAGCAAGAAAGAAAAAGGAAGAGGGGAAGAAGAGAGCAGCCCCTGACATCTAGAAGTGGGCCTGGCCGCCACAGCTAGGCCATGTTATTCTCCTGTCAGACATAATCTCACAGAATACCAGCCACAGATAAGGTTAGTCTGAGGCCATGATAAAATGAGACAAAACAAAGCCACTTTATTTTTAAATTTTTAAAAAAATTTTTCGTGGCAGGCAGGTAATGTGCCAGTGTCGTATCCAGGTTTGAGGGAGGCACATCTCACATTCGAGTGTGAAAACCCAATTACCATGCTCATGAACTACAAAAGGATCGCAAAGCTACTTTATAATGTTGTCTAAACGGCCAAAAACAAGGATACCAAACATCCCCCTTCTCTTGGTTAAAATGAGTGCCTGCTACTTCTTTATCAATTACACTTCAGCCTCACTCTAGCCTGCCCTCCCCATAGATAAGATTTATGGAGATACCCAAGCATAAATTTTCCCCCATTTTCTGATAGCATCCAATCTAGAATGAGCCCCCACTTCCTTAGATCCTCTCCCAAACCACTCAACCAAAGCCCAGATGCTATCCTTGTTTCTTTTTAACACTCCCTTACTGAGATGTCCCATGGTTCCCCGTGGAGTGCCTTCTTCTTCACTGCAATGAGTAATAATCCCAACTTGTTCAACCACAGGTATGTTCCTGGTAGGGGTTCTGTGGCTAAAGGGCACTGGCAAACAGCATTCCTGGCTTCAACCCACTGGATGCCAGTAGCACTCCCTCACACACTGTTGTGACAGCCAAAATGCCCCTAAATATTGTCAGATGTTCCTTGGGGGGCAAAACTGCCCCTGGTTCAGAACTACTAGTCTGGAATATGATGTGTTTAAGCAATTTGGGGGTTTTTGCCTGGGAGTTGTGTTCTCTGAAAGGTGTCTGGGTCTTTGTCTCAGAGTGTGAGGTCTCTGGGCTATCTTAGGTTTCTGTTCCAAGGTTTGAAAGCTCTGCACTCTTTGGGGTTTCTGTATCAGGAAGGAGTGACCAGATCATGAACCAAAATCCAGACATGAGGTACATGTGACATTCCCCCGCCATGCCCCACCCGACCTGGGACATACGTCAGTTCAGAAAGGTAGTGAGAAGCGGGAGTCACATGATTGGCTGTGAACACCTCCATTTTAGGATTGTGGTTCACAGCATTCCCGGCTTCTTTGTATAGACCATGAAGTACAAGTGACCTGCTTCCTTCACAACCTCTGTCTCGCCCACTGTCCTGGAGGTCACAATCTCCCTTGACACTGTTGTTGCAGATTGTGTTGTAGGGAGATGTTTGTTCTGTGTCTCCTGATACGAGCCACGGAGTGGGGACTGCTGTTTCTCAGGTTGGACGTTGCTCAGATGGATGTTGGAGTCCATCTCCCCGCAGGCCTACCATAATCCAGCACAAGTGAGTTTTGGAGCCTGGTAGACCCTCTTTCAAAGCCTGGAACCCCCAAGTCTTGGTTGGATGGATGGTAGGAGAATTTAGCTTTTTGGATCATCCCTCTAAACCTTAACTTGACCTGCCGAGGTTTTTACAAGACTGGTCAGAATCAGGACAGCGCATAGTCCACTCACCTATGCCCTGATTTCAGCCCTTCCCCCTAGTCACACACCCTTTCTGAAAGCAGAATTCAGGGCTGGGGGAAGGGAAGCGAGCGACCCAGGTAATTACCATTGTTGACCAGGGGCCAGGGCGGGCCTGAGACTGTCTCAGTTGGAATGTAGTAGTAATCTGCACATGTCGTTTAATATAAATGTATGTTGGGTTCAAGAAAGAGTAAACACTCCCCAGAATTGTGGCTCCATCTCTAGGAAACCCCCAGTTTTACTTCAGCTGTTCTCTTGAGAACATACATAACATGAGGCAAGGATACACAATGAGAAAAAACATAGTTCCCCTTCTGAAAATTATAGATCTGGTTATAAGAGTGATAGGTTTATACATTAATGTGAGAACTAGTCTATAGTTCCCAGATTAAGAGCTTTCTTATTTTTTTGTGGGTATATATGTGAGAGGTAGGGTATGAGCTCCAGAGAAAGGCTTTGAGAGAGGGTATAGGGCCTCAGTGGCTTGAAGTCTCAAGAAAAATAAAAAAACTTGGACTAAATGAAAATGAAAATAACCCTTACCAAATTTTTGTGATGCAGCAAAGCAGTGCTTATTTAAAGGGAAATTTAAAAGGCACTGTGGCTTCTGCTATGCTTTTTCTTGGATCTCTTACTCTAGTGGAAGCCAGCCAGCATGTCGTGGGGACACTCAAGCAGCCTCGTGGAGAGATGCATGTACTGCAGAATTGAGGCACCCCAGCCAAAAGCCAGCACTACCATGCCAGTCTTGGGAGTGATCCAGCTTGGAAGTGGAGCATCTGGCCCCAGTCAAGCCTTCAGATGATGGCAGCCTGAGAAACCCAAAGCCAGAGCCACCCAGCTAAGTTGCTCCTGAATTCCTGACTCGCAGAAACTGCGTGAGATAATTAATGTTTACTATTGTGTTAAGCCAGTAAATTTGGGGGTAATTTGTTACACAGCAAGAGATAACTCATAAATGGTATTTCTAAGCAATTTGAGGATCTGTCCAGGGTTCAAGACTTCTGAGCTTTTTCATGGTCCATATCCATGCTATGATATCTGGATTTTGGGGGCATTCTGTGTTTCACATTTATGGTCTCTGATCTTTTTGGTTTCCCTCTCTCTAGGATTTTTAGATCTCTGAACTATTTGGAGACCTATGTCCCACAGTGTGGGGATTCTGGGCTGTTTTTCTGTGCATGCCCAGAATGTGACCGTAACTGTTTGGGATCCTTAATCCCAGGGTATGATGTCTCTAAGATACTTTCTACTTGGCTCCAGGGTTTGAATTCTCTGAGCTCTCTGGCAGTCTGAATTCTGGGTGTGAGGTCACCGGGGTGTTTGGGAGAGTGTGTCTTAGGTTTCACATCCATGAACTCTTCGGAGGACCGTATACTGGTTTTGTTTATTCTTTGAGGTGTATGGATTTTTAAATCCTAGGAGGTGACATCACCAAGGTGACTGGAGTCTGCATCCAAGACACTAGGTGTCAGAGCTGTTTAGGCCACTGAGTCCCTGGATATGAAGTCTTTAACATGTTTGAGAATCTATGTCCAGATATTGGTATTTCTGAGTTTGAGGGCAGAGGGAATCAGTTCTCTCAACTGTTTACGAGTATATGTCCCAGGATATAAGGTTCCTGAGCTGTTTGCGGTTGTGCCTGACATGTTTATGGCTGTATATCACAGTGTATGAGGTATCTGTGCATGGGCATATGTACCAGGGTGTAAGATATCTGAGTTCTTTGAGTGTATGTGTCCAAGGTTGTGAGGTCTCTGATCTATTTGGGTCTATAGTTCCCAGAATAAGAGCTTTCTTATTTCTTTGTGGGTATATATTCCAAGGTATGAGTTCTATGATCTATTTGGGTATGTATGTGAGGTTTCTGCTCTGTTTGTGGGCATATGTCCAGTGTTGTAAGATTTCTGATCTGCTTGCGAGAATATGTCCCAGGGTATGAGGTCTCTGATCTGTTTTTAGTTTTATGTCCCTGGATATTAGATCTCTGATCTCTTCGTCCGTATAATGCCAACAGTGGGGGCTCTCTGAACTCTTTGAGGGTGTATTTCCCTGAATGTTATATTTCTGAGTTTTTTTCATTGTATTTTCTAGGGATGTGAGTACTCTGATATGTTGGTTGCATGTGTATTGCAGAATACAAGGACTATTCTTTCCGAGGGCATATGTGCCAAGGTGTGAGACCTCTGTCATGGCTGTGGGTGTATGTCTCTGGGTGTGAGGTCTCTAAAATGTTTGTGGGTATATTTCCCAGGATGTGAGTTCCCTGAGCTCTTAGTGGGTGTATGTCCCAGAATATGGAATCTATGATCTATTTGTGAGTATATGTCCCAGAATGTGAGGTCTCACATCTGTCTATCCCTATATATGTTCCAGTATGTGAGGTATCTCTTCATGGGTGTATGTCAAGGGTATGAGGTCTCTGATATTTTTGTGGTTATATGTCCCAGGGTATGAGGTCTCTGATCTGTATAGGGGTGAATTTCTCAGAGTGAGTTCTCAAGTCCATCTGTGGCTATATGAGCTAGGATGTCAGTCTCTGATCTCTTTGGGTGGGTTTGTCCCATGGTGTGAAGCCTCTGAGCTCCTTGTCGGTATATATCCAGACGTTTGATGTGTCTGATCTCTTTGGTGGTATATTTCCCAGGATGGGAAGTCTCTGGTCCATTTGTTGCTGTATAGTAATATGTGTCTATCTTCGTTGGTGTATGTCAAAGTCAATTTGTGGGTGTATTTCCCAGGGTATGAAGTCTCTGATCTATTTCTGGGTATATGTCCCCAAGTAAGAAGTCTCTGATCTGTTTGTCCACATATGTCTCTGTATATAAGATCTCTAATCTGTTCATGAATGTACTGAGAGTTTGAGGTCTTTCATCTTCTTTATGGTTATAATCCCCAGATGTGATGACTGTGTCATGTTTCCCAGACAGCGCGCACCCGCACCCCCTAGGTGTGAATTTACCCATCCCCTCCTCCCCCCTCACCTGCCTGACACCCGATGAATGTTGCTTGAGTGCCTCTTCTGTGTCAGTGCCCCTCAAAGCGATGTCAATATATTATTAGGTAATTTAATTCTAAAAATTTTCCGAAGTAGGTACTGTTATCACTCTCATTTTACAGATAAGGAAACTGAAGCTCAGAGAGGTCAAGATCACTCAGCTAATAAATGACCCAAGACTCTCTTGCTCCAGAGCTTGTTCTCTTAACCCAGTTAGAGGTTAATAGATCCTTACTTTTTTCCCCAAAAGCTACTAAGAATGATCATTTGAAACATGTCTTCATACGCATTACAATAGAAATAAAATTAGCCAATGCTTCTATGCTAACGCCCAACACAATTTATTCCTCACATTTAATCCTCGCAAACAAGAAGAAACCAAAGCTCTGAGGGGCTGACTTTGCCTAAGGGCACTGCTCATAATAGGTGGAGGCAGCACTCGCACCTCTCAGCGCAACTCCAAACTCCAAAGTATGTCTTAGGATTCGAGGTTGAGGTCTCTGATCTGTTTGTGGATGTATTTACTAGAATGGGAGATCTCTGACATGTTTGTGGATGTATGTTCCACAGTGTAAAGTCACTGATATGTTTGTGCATATACGTCCCAGAATTTGAGGTCTGTGATGTGCTTGTCACTATAATTACCAGTATGTGGGGTATCGTTCGTGGGTATATGCCAAGAATGGAAGTCCTCTGCTAGGCTTGTGATTGTATGAACTTAGGTATGAGGTCTCTTACCTGTGTGTCTCCATGTGTGAGGTCTGTGAGATCTTTTTGGATGTGTGTCTCCATGTGTGAGGTCTATGAGATCTTTTTGGATGTGTGTCTCCCGGTGTAAGGTCCCTGATCTGTCTGGGGGTTTATTTACCAGGATATAAAGTTTATGATCTTTTTCTCATTGTGTGTCCCAGGATGTGAGGTCTGTGGCTGTCATTGTGTGTCCTGTTATGTGAGGTCTTTTTCATCGGTGCAAGTGAAAAATGCAAGGTCTCTGATCTATCTGTGGTATTATGTCCCTGGGTGTGAGGTCTCTGATCAGTTTGTGGATTTAATTCCTAGAGTTTGACATCATCGGTCTGTTTGCAGGTATATGTCCCATGATGTGATGTCTCTGATCTTTTCAAGGGTATATGTCCCATGACATGGGGTATCTCATCTATTCTTCGATGTGTATCCAAATGTGAAGTCTCTCACCTGTGCGAGGGTGTATGTGCCATGATGTGAGGCCCCTATTTTTTGGCAGGTCTATTCAAAAGGATATGAGCTCTCTCATCTCTTTTGGGTGATATGTCATAATTTGAGACAGCTCTGCTTCATTTCTGAGTTTATTTCCCAGTATGTGAGGTCTCTGATCTGTTTGTGGTATATTTTGCAGTATCTGAGTTCTTCATGGATATACATACCAGGCTTTGAGGGCTCTCACATGTTTATGTATATGCACTAGGTGTATATAACCTAAGCTGTTTAGTTATCGATGTCTAGGGTATGGGGTTTCAAAGAGCTCGTTGTGAGCATATGCCCCTTGGTCTAAATCCTCTAATCTCTTTGTGGGTACGTGTCCCTGGATATGAGCTCTATTATCTCTTTGTGGGTGTATCTCACAAGATATTAGGTCTATGATCTATTTCTGGCTCCTTTGCATGTCTGGTTTCTCATGTGCTTGTGCATGTATGTTGCAGCATTTGAGATCTCTGATTGTAGATGCTCTCTGATGTGTTTTGGAATATATCCCATGATGTGAGCTCCCTGATTGGTTTGTTGGCGTATGTCTCAGAGTGTGAGGTCTCTGATCTCTTTGTGGGTGTATGTTGCAGGGTTTGAGGTCTGTGGTCTCTTTGTGGCTACATGTCTAGGTTGTGAGGTCTCTAATCTGTTTGATGAGGTGTATCTCAACATGGGAACTCCCTGATCCTTTCTGTGGGCATATGCCTAATGATGTGAAGATTCTGATCTGTTTTCTGGTAAATGAACCAGGTCGAGAGGACACCGACATGTTTGAGGGTGTTTTCTCAGGATATGAGTTCTATGAGCTGTTTCTGAATACGTGTCCTAGGATGTGATGTGTCAGAGCTATTTGTGGATGTACATGCCAGGCATGAGTTTTCTGAGCTGTTTATGGTTGTATGTCCCAGGTTAGATCTGTGATGCTTTTGGCATTACTTGCAAGAATATGAGATTTCTGATTTGTATGCTTGTATGTATAACAGGTTGCAAGGTTTATTAATATTATTCGTTAAGGTGTGTATGTCCAGGGTATGAAGTATCTGAGCTCTTTGTGGATATACATCTCAGGGTCAAGGCCTCTGATCTGTTTGCAGGTATACATCCTAGGACCTATCTCATCTTCTTGTGGGTATATACCCCAAGATGTTGAGTATCTTTAATTATTCTGAGTGTATTCCACAGGATGTGAGATCTCTAATATGTTGTGGGTTCTTGTTGCAGGATTTGAGGTCTCTAATCCATTTTGGTTGTATTTCTCAGATGATGTCTCTGATCTGTTTATGCACATATATCACAGTATGTGAGTTTTTATAAACATCTCTTTCGCTTGCTTGTCAAGGATGTGAGGTCTGTTCTGTTTGTGGGATCTCCTAATATGTGACATTCCAGACCTGTTTGTGGGTGTATATCCCAGAACATGTGTGTGTCTGCTCTCCTAAGATGTATGCCTAAAGATGGGAAGTCTCTGATCACTTTCTAGATGTGTAACTCAGGATGAGGGATGTGAGCTGTTTGCAGTGTATGTGCCAGGACTTTAGGTCTCTGAGCTTTGTGGAGGTGTGTGTTTTGTGATGTGAAGTCTCTGTTTGTGCATGTATGTCTCTGTTGTGCTGACTTAAGGCTCCTTAAGATGCCCATGTTCTAGTCTTTGGAAACTGTGATATGACCTTACATGTTAAAAGATTCTTTGCAGATGTGATTAAAGTAAGCATCTTGAGATGGGGAAATTTTCCTGGATTTTCTAGGTGGGTCCGATGTAATCTCAAGGGTCCTTAAATGAGAGGGACAGGATGGTTGTCACTGAATACAATATAATGACACAAGTCAGAGACAGCAGTATAATGACAGAAGTGTTTGTGGGTATGTGTCCCAGCTTGTGAAGTCTTGGCACCATTCATGGGAATATATCCTAGGACGTGAAATCTCCAATCGTTTGTGCACATTTGTCTGTGGTTGGCTGAATAAAGCATCCTCCAAAGATGTCCATTGAAAGAGATGGGACCAGGGAGCCCTGAATGAGGGAAGGAGATAGATGATGGAAGCAGAGTCAGAGGAGATGTGTCGACAGAGGCAGAGATCAGAGAGAGATTTGAAGATGAAATGCTATCTGCTTTGAAGGTAAAGGAAGGAGTAAGGGATGAAGGGCTGCAGGAAGCTCTAGAACCTGGAAAAGGCAAGGGAACGCATTCTTCCCTAGAGTCTCCAGAAGGAAGACAGCTCTGTTGATACCTGACTTGAGTACTGTAAGACCCATTTTCAGGTTTCTACCCTACATAAATGTAATATAATAAATAAATTTGTGTTTATCACAGCACTAAGATTGTGGTGATTTGTTACAACAATAATAAGAAAGGAACATAGTGTCCCAGGTCATGATGTCTCTATTTGGTTGTTGGTGAACATCCCAGGATGTGAATCCCCGATCTGTTTGTGAGTGTGTGTCTAATGTGAGAGGCCTCTATCTACATGTGGGTGTGTGAACCAGGGTGGGAGGTCTCTGACTTGTTTGAGAGTGTGTCCCTAAATTTGTTGTCTCTGAGTTTTTTGTGGGTATACATCTCAGGATATGATCTGTTTGTGTGTTCATGTCCTAGGATGTAAGGTTTCTTGGTCGATTTGGGGTGTATGTTCCAGTATGTGAGGTCTCTGAGGTGTTTCTGAGGTCTTTTTACGTCATTAGGTCTCTGATGTTTCATGGGTATTTCTGAAATATGAGATCTATGATTCATCTGGGAATCCATATACAAGTTAAACATCCCAAGTCTGAAAATCCAAAATCTAAAATGCTTCAGAATCCAAAACTTTTTGAGTGCCAACACAATGCTCAAAGGAAGTGCTCATTGGAGCATTTCAGATTTCAGATTTGGGATGTTTAACGAGAATGCAAATATTCCAAAATCCAAAAAAAAAAAAAAACACACCAAAAACCCAAATCCAAAACACTTCTGGTCTCAAGCATTTTGGATAAGGGATACTCAACCTTGTACCAAGATGAGATGCCTCTGATGTATTTAAGTGTATATATCCAAGTGTGAGGTTTGCAGCTCATTGTGGATATATCACGCATAGCTTGGTGTCTCTGATATTTTTGTGGGTCTATATCCCAGGATATGAACTCTCTGAATTCTTTGTGGGTATATTCCAAAGATGTCAGTCTCTAACTGTTTTTCCTGGAATGTGAGATCACTTATGTGATTGTGGGTGTAGGTGGCAGGACTTGAGATCTCTGATCTGTTTTGTGAGTGTCTTGGGGTGTGAGATCTCCGATCTGTTTGTACATATTGCAGGAATTGTAGTCTCTCATCTATATATATACATATATATAATCTGTTGAGGTATATATGTGTCCAGGCTGTGAAGTTACTGAGCTCTTCTTGTCTTCTTGGGTTACTTCCCTTGGTTTGAAAGCCTCTGACCTGTTCAGGAATATGTCTCAGAATACAAGCTCTCTGATCTCTTTATGGGTGTATGTTGCAAGATCTCGGATCTGTGATCTGTTTCTGGATCTTTTTCCTAGCATGTGAGGTTTCTGGCTTGATTGTGGGTATATATTGCATGATTTTAAATCTCTGATTTGGGGCCGGGCGCGGTGGCTCACGCCTGTAATCCTAGCACTCTGGGAGGCCGAGGCGGGCGGATTGTTCTGAGCTCAGGAGTTCGAGACCAGCCTGAGCAAGAGCGAGACCCCATCTCTACCAAAAATAGAAAGAAATTAATTGGACAGCTAAAAATATATATAGAAAAAATTAGCCGGGTATGGTGGCGCATGCCTGTAGT
>RJWJ010049749.1:0-10139 GCA_004363605.1 Indri indri | reverse complement strand
AGATCTCGCCCAAGCACAGGTACAGCCTTAGGTTGTTCAGACTTCAGAGTACTCACTGCAGCACATGTGCGGGGTGAGGTGGATGCAGCTGGTATTAAGAATAAAACAAAAATATATTATAAGAAGGGACCTTCCCATATACAAGCCCTTCATACATTAAAGAGATGGAGTAAATATTTGCTGGATTAACTTGTTTTTTTTTTTTTCCTTTAATCAGGTATGTAGCCTGTGATTTTAACTATAAACCAAAGGATAGAGGGTAAATATATTTATATTGTTGCAATGCTTGAAATAAAGAACTAAAGGTGACCACAAAATAAAGGACCTAGGAGGATGCGGAGATCCTTTGATGACGTGTTTTTATTATATATGACATCTACGGGCTGTTAAATCCTTTAACAAAACTTTGACATTTTTAGTTGTGTTTTTGTGGAGGAAAATGTATTTAAATTAATTTGATAAACATATAATTTTTCCTACATTGCTAAGTTTTATTTTTACTTTATTTTATCAACATCTTTGTAGAAAAATATATGCAAAAATATGTGAGAATGGAGTAATAGAAACAAGAAAGAATAAGTCATTAGTATTAGTATGTGCCAACAGAAGAGTACTTTGCTTTTCTGTAACTATGACTTAGATAAAACTACATAAATATCTACATGCATATGAAAATAAGATAATTACCCCAGTAAGTGACAGGTATAAAACTTTTCCCTCAATTAATTCTCACAAAAAGAGATATTGGAAAATTGTCATTATTCCCAGAGTATTGTCTTAATACTCCAGTTAGCACTTGTGTAGATATCCTTAGAAAATGTTATTATATACTATAATATCAACAGTCTTCAAAGTTTTTTGCTCATTAACTACCTAAAAGAATTTGCGAAACCCTGTGCTCCCTTGAGTATTTTTATTTAACATGTAAAATTGTTCATTAGAAATTTAAATAATGTCAAAGGATAAAATTTCTAGTGTATCACCAGTCAATATTGGTGATTTAAAAATAAAATCATCTGATCCTTAGTTTAATGTCTAATAGAATATTACTGTCATAGCCAGTATTTTACGTTTGAAAATATATGAACAAAACCTTCTTTAGTAGTGGAAAATTTGCCTATTTTATTTTTATTGTTGAAGTAACACTCTACTCGCCGCATAAAATTCTGCCTTATCTTAATATATTTTTATGCCTGAAAGTCTTTATTGATCATTTATAATATTTATCTGCAATTAAATACATGTAAATTGAATTTTAATTTTTTAAGCTTCTGTCACTAAACGTCTCTGTGTGCTTAAAATATTTTTTCTCTAGGTTATCGTTATAATTTTTTATATACAATTCATCAAAATAACTTAAATATATCATGAATTTAGATGAATACTTTTGAACAAAAATATTTTTGCTTCTTTTATTGATATATAACCATTGTGCATATTTTTGGGGTGTATGTGACATTTTGATACCTTTTATAGAATATAAAGTGATCAAATTACAGTGATTGGGGTACCCCTCACCTCAAACATTCATCTTTTCTTTATTAACTCAAATATTTGTATTTTCTTTGTATTGGAAATACTATAAATCTTCTAGCTATTTTGAAATACACAATAAGTTATTGTTAATTATATTTTCTCTACCGTACTACCAAACACTGGAATTATTCCTTCTGTCCAACTTTATTTTTATACCCATCAGCCAACTTCTCTTTATCCCCCAATTCTTCCTCCTCCTTCTAGCCTCTGGTAAACAAAGACGTCATACTTTCTACGACCATGAGATCTCCCTTTTTTGCTCCCACATATGAGTGAGAATATGAAATAATTTCCTTTCTGGGCTAGCCTTATTTCACTTAATATAATGACCTCCAAGTAAGAGGATATATTGTAGTTTTTTTTTCTTTTTTTGATTTAGTGATTAATCTACTAAGCTCTACTTTCCTCACTGAAATATGAATGATAATATATGCATGATGATACACCACTTTTTCCTTTCCGACTTTGAGAACACATCTTATTATAATAATGTCTTCATATGTACAAGAAAATTAAACATGGACTAAGTAAGAGGTTACTCTGAGTTATAGAACTATAAATCTATCAAGGAATCTTAGTATTATCACAAAACATAAAAGCATGTTTTATTTTTATATACTCACTGTGACACAATGGTGAAATTATAGCTCAATAACTAATCTTTTCCAACTCATATCATTTATAAAATATGCAATAATCAGATTAATTTTCTATATTGTTTTGGCTTCTTGCCTAACTTTATAAATGCTATAAACCACTATTTTTATAGGGAGATCCTATAACCAAATAGTAGAAAATAAAATTTCTACTTATCTCCCAAAATTTGTAAGGCATATAAAGTAAATATGTACCATGAGAAGGGATCAATTCAGTTGATATTCTCAAAAAGATAAATTGAATTCATGGCTATTCAAATATTTGAATTGCTTTACTCACATTACATCTCACTGAAATCTGAAGACAGTTTGAGTTAACAAAAAAAATTTTAAAAATGTATTTTTCCAAAAGAAGATAATGAACTGTACAGATTCCATTGTAGAAATTTGGTTATACCCTAGAGTATGCAATGCAAACAAAGAAACTAATGATGCCATTCAACAGCAATACCTAGAAGCCACTGGGGATATTTATTAATGTAATTACTCTCTGATGATTACCTGCTCCCTGGTAAAGAAAAAGAAAAATCTTCTAAGGCTACTTCAGGCATAAAGCTCATTTGGGATTCTTTAAAGTAGGTCAATACATGAATGATTGAAATATTAAATTCAGTTATACAGTTTAGGCTCTATGTGAAATCCCAACTGCCTAAGAGAAAATCAAATTCTGGGAATAAACTCATTTTTTCCTAGAATTCCTAGAAATGAACAACAACAAAAAAACTTCTTATAGACACTTAGACCAATGACTTTATTTTTGTTCACTTACTTATCAGAGATCTAACTTCAAAAATTTACTAAGCTTTTGGGTAAATTGATACACCCATCATTAAAACAGCAGTAAGTAACCCCTATATAACTCGATTAGCATACTCATAGTACCAAAATCACACTTTAGCATTATTAGTCATAATTAAATGATTTTTGATAAATGCACTGTTTTGTGAGTGTTATATTCCTTTTCCACATCAAAATTGGCTATATCAAAACTAAGAATGTCCATTCATCAGAAGTTACCATTAAAAGTATGGGAAGAAAAGCTGTAAAGCGGGAAAAGATATTTATAATGTGTACATCCAAAAAAGTACTCAAACCAATAACAAAAGACGGAACCATCAACAACCACCACAGATAATGCTAATTGCTAGAAAGTAATGAGGGAAATAGGAAGACACAGGTCAGCCAGCAAAGACCTAAATCTGGAAGTGCTTTAGCAAATTAATTATTTCTATATCATTATACAGCAATCCCTCACCTGGGATTAAAATTTTATAAAATGCTTGCATATGCATCTCAAACAGGGCATACATTTAATTATTAATTGTTGTGTTGCTTTTGTGATGGAAAAATGGAGAGAAACTAGGTCTCCATCATTAGCAGAGGATATAATTGCAATGTAACTTATAAGTGCCATAAAACACTTCGCAGATGATTGAAACAATGTGCTAAATGTATTAAATATATAATAATATTGGCAGATCTCAAAACCGTTCAGTAACCAAAAAAGCAGAATATCACTTTTTGTATACTAAAACATTCAAAATAATATAAATATAAATATTATAAAGGAATATATATTAATTCAAGAATCCACATCACTCACATTAGAGTGATTATTTTTGAGAGGGTGGAGAAGGAAGTGAATATTGCTATGAAAAGAGAATGACTAAACAAAATAAATTGGTCACCCTCCAGTGACCAATAGTAACAGTATACAATGAGTAGGCAATAATTAACTCAAAAATTATCATCACAATTTTTTAGAGATAAAGTCTTGCTATGTTGCCCAGGCTGATCCCAACTCCTGGCTTCAAGGAATCCTCCTGCCTCAGCCTCCAGAATTGTGAACCACTGCATCCTGCTCATCATCAATTTTTTAAATTTACACCTTGAAGTGGGTAGTGATTTTTTCTTTTTTTCTTTTTCTTTTTTTTTTTTTTTGCTCTGAGATGAACCCAGAATAGTGGGCACTGATTTGATAGACAAGGCCTCCATGAAAGAAAAGCACTGAAAGAGATGTAGAAGTGGGTCAACATATTGTGAATAAATTTTTTTGTAGTTTTTGTAGAAGACTGAGTTAATTCAAAAGATTAACTTTTCTTCCCAAGAGTTTTAATTTGTATATATATTAATGTTATAATATAATATATATGCTGTTCTGTGTATTGTTATGAATGAAGAGCACAAAGTACCAAAAATAATATATAAAAGAAATAAGCTTACTGAAGGTAGCAAAAAAAATCTAACAAGTTTTAGTCCTAATAACAGAAAATTTGCTACTCAATGCATTTGAAACAAAAGTTTATCATGCAACAACTTGGATGGAAGTGGAGTCTATTGTCCTAAGTGAAGTATCTCAGGAATGGAAAAACAAACACTGCATATTCTTACTAATAAGCGGGAGCTAAATGATCAGTGCATGTGGACACATAGTAGTAAAGGGCATTGGAAACTAAGAAGCGGGAGGATGAGAGAGGGACGAGGGATATAAACTTACCTATCACAGACAATGAACACCTATCAGGTGACGGGCACACTGACAGCCCTGACTTCAGCATTATGCAGTGTATCCATGTAACAACATTTGTACTTCCTCAGTATTTTGAAATTTTAAAAAATTTAAAAAAAATCAGACTTAAATCTTTTCTCCTTACACTGTTTCTCTCTATTGTAAAACATATCATCTGTTCTTAAGTTTCATTCACCTGGAGAATTCAGAAATCCACAGTCCAAATTAGGGTTTTTAGGATTTTTTTTGAAGGGATAATTTGGTAAAATAAGATTATCTACAACTTGCTACCACTTTAGGACACAGTCACTAAAGTGATTTAAATTAAAACAGTGAGTCAATGCCTATACGCTTATGGTTATAAGAGAAATTATTTATGATTTACTCATAACAAGGCATTTATTAAAATTCATTACATATTTTACTAGAATGCAATAAACGTTAAAACTAATTCACTGGTACATTAAAGTGGCCAGTAATTAAAAATGTCATGTCAGGTTCTACCCTACTTGAATTCTCAACATTTGTTGAGATTTCTGTAGTAACGTTAGAAAAGATGGGCATGCTCAAAGATGTGCATTTGATACTTGAACTGTTACTAGAGCCTTTATGTCAGTAATGATTTTCTTATTCCTGTATGATTAAAGATTACACAAACAAAAATAAAAAATCTTCCCAATAGAAATGAAATTAACTGAAACTAGTTGTAGTAGGGTAGTGAATTGTGTGTCAGTGCTATTGTTTTAGTGAGTGAATGAAATAGCCAAATTGGCCTCTATGACAAAATCAAGCAGAACACTCAAATGATAATTTGTTTTTCTTTTCCTTGAGGCACAAATCCAAAAGTGAAAGAAATCTTAGTTTTCACTTGCTTCAGAAGGCAGTAACACGCTTTACTGAGCTAATAATTTATGTAATTTCTAGGGTTTCAATTAATTTACATGAAGTAAATAAGCAAGCATTAACTAAGCCTTATTAATTCATACAGCAATTTTCACTGTAGAATTTTCCAGGGAAATGTTTAAAATACCAAATCTCATCAATTGGAGTTATTATGGCATGGCATAAAAGAGATATTATATAACACCATATGTAAGTATTTTAGAAAGCAGCAGACTTAGAACACTAAAATTAATAACTAAAAAGTATTTTTATTATTTTATTTAGAGATAGTGGACATTTTAAAAGACCCGGATTATAAATTTAATATTTGTGTCTGCCCCAAATTTGTACCTTGAAGCCCTAACTGCCAATGGGCTGTATTTGGAGACAGAGCCTCAAAGGAAGCAATTATTGTTGAGTGTCCTTATAAGAAGTGACACCGGAGATCTCAGCCTCTTTCTCCCCGACCTCCACACACATACGAGGGAAAGCTCATGTGAAGACATAGTGAGAAAGGGTCATCTATAAGTCAGGAAGACAACCTTCACCAGATAGCAAATCAACTGGAATTTTGATCTTAGATTTATGGCCTCCAGAATGGTGAGGGATTAATTTCTATTTTTAAGCCACCCACTTTATTGTATTTTGTCACGGCAGACTGAGCTAATACTTCAGCTTGAGGAGAACTTTTGCATTTATTTAGATATCTCCAATTAACTTTGAAATATGTTCAAAATATAACTTTACATTATAGAAATATTTAACATGAATTTTAAATCAAGTAAATTACAATATATTATTCAATATACCATTTACTATATACATTACATATATATATAATACATATTTATATATGTGCGTATATATCTGTCCATATAATGGCATGGGAATCAGCCATCATCCACTTCCTAAAAATGCTTTATTCCAAGTTTAGAGAAAATGGAGAATTGAGTCTTCTCTCAAATAGCTTATTTTATATTTGTGGTCACAAATTTAGGCCCCAGACTTTGAAGGAGGAAAGAAGGAATAAGAGAAAGAATAAAAGAGATTCTTTTTAATTTTTTCATTAAGCAAAGAACTTCAGAATATCCTTTGTAGATAGTGTAGAATCCATGAAGAACTTTAAGGAAAGGTATAGCATGATAAAATCTTTGCCTTAGGATTCCCCTTTTCAATAACAAGAATGGATTGAGAGGGATAAAACACACACCAGAACCAGAGAGGTAAGCTAAAACCATCATGCAACCTATAGGAGAGATAATAAAGGCCTGACACCATGTAATTGCCATTGTAAGAAAAAGGAAGGAGGAGTTTTATACATATTTTGTTGTAGAATCCATTTTTTTCTTACTTAAATTTACTTTAAAAAGGAAATAAGTACAAATAAATATTTTGACTATTATGAGTAGGGAATCCTAGGACTGAAATGTAGCAAATATAAGGGGTAAATATATTCAAGTAAATTTTAAATTTTAGAATTATGGATTTTAAATTGTTAAATGTAAAAGTGTACATATTTGTTACATAATAGAGTTATATAAGTTCAGGTTTTAGAAAACTCTGGTTTAGAGAAACATGCTTCTGTCTCCTCTGCATAAGACTGAGAATACAGGTGATAAATGCTAGTTAAATCAACCAGAAACATTTTATTAAGTGTGATAAAAAAAAAGAAAAAAAAAAAGAACTTCATAAGCTATTCACCCCATATGTATTAGGCATCCAATTACATAAAAGAGATAAGCCCAACGTTAGTGATTTAAAGCAAAAGGCATTGATTATCACTAGTTTCTGCAGACCATGAATTCACATAGAAAATAAGGAAGGCTCATATCTGCTTGACAATGTCTGTGGCTCAGTTGTAATACTCCAAGGTTGGGGCTGGAATAATCTGAAATCTCATTCATTCACACATCTAACAGATGCAATTGACTGTCACCTGCAGGTCTAGGTAGGCCTATCAGGAATAACTCCCACATATGGCACAGGACTTTTCTATATAACTTGACTTTTCTCACAACATTGTGGCTGGATTACAAAGGCAAGATACCTTAGATAAAGAGAAAGCGAGAAAAGGAGAATTGTTCAGGAGCTGTATTGCCCTTTATGAGCTAGCCTTGGAAATAGCACAGCAACATTTTATTGTTTTTAATTTTAGAAGTCCACCAATATTCAAGATTATATCCCACTATTTGTTGAAGGAATATCAACATTATACTATAAAACAATTGGAATATGAAAAAGAAAATAATAATGATGGGGAATCAAGAACTTCTTAGAACTAAATGACAATGGAGAAACAACCTATCAAAACCTGTGGGATACAGCAAAAGCATACCTGAGAGGAAAACTAATAGCAATAAATGCTCACTTCCAAAAAACAGAAAGTTCAAAAATTGACAACCTAATAAATAAACTCAAGGAATTGTAAAAGGAAGAGCAAACCAATTCCAATCCTAGTAGAAGAAAATAAATAACTAAGATCAAAGCAGAACTACATGAAATTGAGAACAAGAGAATTATACAGAGATCAACAAAACCAAAAGCTGGTTTTTCAAAAGATAAGCAAAATTGACAGCCCTCTTGCTAGAATGACTAGCATCCAAAGGGAAAAGTCTCTAATAAACTCAATTAAAAATGAAAAAGGAGAAGTCACAACAGACACCACAGAAATACAAAATATTATTTTTGGCTATTATAAAAATCTATATGCCCAAAAACTACATATATGAGGTAGAAATGGACAAATTCCTAGAAACATACAACCTCCCCAAGTTCACTCAGGAGGTAACAGAATATCTGAATAGACCAATCTCAAGCTCAGAAATTGGAGCAGTAATAAAAAACCTCCCAAAATGTAAAAGTCCTGGACCAGATGGTTACGCTTCAGAGTTTTACCAGACATTCAAAGAAGAACTCATACCTATACTACAGAAATTATTCCACAATATTGAGAAAGATGGGATCCTTCCTAACTCATTCTATGAAGCTGATATCACCTTGATATCAAAGCCAGGAAAGGACACAACAAAATAAGAAAACTGCAGGCCAATATCCCTCATGAATATAGACGCAAAAATCATCAACAAAATTTTAGCAAATAGAATTCAGCAGCACATCAAAAAAATAATTCACCATGACCAGGTGGGCTTTATTCCAGGGATGCAAGGCTGGTTTAACATACACAGATCTATAAATGCAATTCACCACATAAATAAAAGCAAGAACAAAGACCATATGATTCTTTCAATAGATGCAGAAAAAAGCATTTGACAAAGTCCAACACACCTTTATGATAAAAACTCTCATCGAAATAGGCATAGATGGTCCATTTCTTAAAATTATCAAATCTATCTATGATAAACCCACTGCCAATATCATATTGAATGGGGAAAAACTGAAATCATTCCCACGTAGAACTGGAACCCGACAAGGTTGCCCCTTGTCTCCACTTCTGTTTAACATAGTGCTTGAAATCCTTGCCATGACAATTAGGCAAGAGAGGGGCATCAAGGGAGTCCAAATGGGGGCAGATGAGATCAAACTCTTGCTCTTTGCCGATAATATGATACTATATCTAGAAAACCCCAAGGATTCATCCAAGACAGTCCTAGAATTGATAAATGAATTCAGTAAAGTCTCAGGATACAAAATCAATACACACAAATCTGAGACATTCATATACACCAATAACAGTCAAGCTGAAATTCAACTAAAAAATGCAATACCTATTACAATAGCTTCAAAGAAAATTAAATATCTAGGAATATATTTAAAAAAAGATATAAGAGACACATGCAGGGAGAGCTATGAAACACTAAAAAAAGAAATTGCAGAGATGTAAACAGATGGAAAAACCTACCTTGCGCAATCCCTATCAAAGTCCCATCATCATTCTTTACAGAACTAGAAAACATAATTCTATGCTTCGTATGGAACCAGAAATGACCTCATATAGCCAAAGCAATCTTAAGTAAAAAGAACAAACTGGGAGGTATCAGTCTACCAGACTTCAAGCTGTACTACCAGGCTACAGTAACTAAAACAGCATGGTACTGGCAGAAAAACAGAGACATTGACCTCTGGAACAGGACTGAGAATCCAGAGATGAAACCATACGCATACGGTAACCTAATCTTTGACAAAGTTGACAAAAATATACACTGGGGAAAAGAATCTCTCTTCAATAAATGGCGCTGGGAAAATTGGATAGCCACATGCAGAAAAATGAAACTGGATCCCCACCTCTCACCTCTCACAAAAATCAATTCAAGATGGATGACAGACTTAAACCTAAGGGGTGAAACATTAAGAATTCTAAAAGAAGAGCGATTTTTGTTCTTTGGGGTAGATGCCCAGCAATGGGATTGCTGGATCAAATGGTAATTCTACTTGCATCTCTTTAAGGTATCTCCATATGGCTTTCCACAGAGGTTGCACTAGTTTGCAGTCCCACCAGCAGTGTATGAGTGTTCCTATCTCTCCGCATCCACGCCAACATTTATTGTTTTGGGGCTTTTTGATAAAGGCCAGTCTCACTGGAGATAAGTGATATCTCA
>RJWJ010049748.1:0-10099 GCA_004363605.1 Indri indri | reverse complement strand
ACAAAAATTAGGCATTAATGAAGGTCATGGGTAAATAGTATCCCAAATTATGGCTCACAATTTTCAAAATGCTCAATTGAAGAATATTTTTATCTATGTGTCTACTGTAAACATTGCCATATTGATCATTTTAACTTCTTGTAGTAATTGCATTAAGCTCCAAGAGCAATACATATGTCAGAAATTTGAGTAAGAAATGTGGTGTGTGAATTTACAGCTGAAGTTGCAATTGTTTATTTCCACATCCAAGAGGAAGAGTCTGTGCACATTAGAATATTTGGAAAAAGTACTATGCAGGTGGCAAGCTATCAGTGCCATGTGGCGCTGAGCCTTATTAATAAGAAAAAATAAACCTGGAAAAAAATCAAACACTTTTTTACACTCCCTTGTGGTTGAGACTAGAAATATCCTCAACAGAGCAGTTCTCAGACTCCGCACCATTTTCACGTAGTCTCTCAAGGAGGCAAGTATTTTGAGTAAATTCAATTTTCAAATTCCTTCATTTTTGTGCTTTCAGATGGAAATCCTGCCTCAAATGATGACAAGAAATTATTAAGGCCCATTCAACTGATGGATTGCCATTGCAAAGGGAATCATTTTTTTTCTCTTGCGAAAATCTTTCAGGGCCTTGGTGGGGTGGGGAGGGAGGACTGTCGTCGCTTTCGGAGGAATTTATGAAACTCCTGCTGGTATCTTGATTTGAGCAGTAAATAATATAAAATATGGCAGGAAAAATATTCAAAATGAGGCCCAGATATTTACACTTCCAGTTTGACCTTATTCTCAGCTTCTGAAAGTCAAAATTTTGCTTTCCTTACATGCCTAAGGGAAGGGAACCGTGTTAATGTTGGATAAATTCAGCACTGCCCAGGTCCATGAAAAGAAGGTCTGTCTTGAAGCAAGGTGCTTAACTTATCTCCCTTAAAGTGCAGACCCAGATTTCCGGGGTGTATTCACTTCCCCTCCTTCTGTTTGCTTTCTTGATCATCAGATCTCGTTCAGGAAGGCTAATGACAGAAGGAGACTGCATTTTGATGGATGAATCAACTCAAGGGCTCAACTTCCAAACCAGGTTTTTCTTGCTGCTTAACTTGACTTTGCTTGGAGCTGATCAAGGTTATTTTTTGCTGTTGTTGTTGTTGTTTGTTGGGATTTGATGAGACACTTTGTAAAGTTGCAGGGAACATCAAAAGCTTGTAACTACTGAGAGGGAAAATTACACTGTGTTTTATTTCAACTCATCATGGCTAGGAAGACATGGGAGAGGACTGCAAGAAATATTGTGGCTAGGAATTTGGATGTTCCATCCTCTCCATTGTATCATGATGGTAGCTCAAGATAGCTCAAGTAGACAGTCATGCTTGATATCTGAGAAGGATGTACACTGTATATATTCTTATCATAGCAGAGATAGAAACCTAATCTCATATATATACACATATATGTATATGTATATATGTATAAAAATATATATATGTGCATATGTATTTTAAATGTAGAAAAAGAAGGAGAATGTCTCTGTTTTTTACCCATTAGAATGTGAGCAGACATCTCAAATCAGGAGATAATTTTTATAACACAGGCTTCTATTCCTGTGTAGACAAGCATTAACATGGCAGGTCTGAGACTTGCATCCTCAGAAAGTTGCCTTGCAAGGTTGGTCCTTGGTTAGCACATGAAAACTTGAATTTCAGGTGGGTTCTCATCTCTCTGTAACATACAAGCAGGGCTCACTGCATTTCAAGTGTTTGTACAAACAATGAGGTTTATGCTGACAACCTGATTTCCTTCTGGGAGTGGTATTAATATTTTGGTATATTCTAGGAAAAGGGCGCCTACATGACCAGCTCTCCTAAACAAATTGGGCACTGATCTTTTATGAGTTTCTCTGATAGGCAACATTTTGTATATGTTGTCAAAATTTGATACCGGAGGGATGGAATTAGCATGTTTACTGGAAGAGGACTCTAAGAAGCTTGCACCTAGATTTCTCTGACTTGGATGCATGCGGCTTTTCTTTCGGTTGATTTTGTTTTGTGTCATTTGCTGTGATAAGTCATAGTTATAAGTAGAACTGTACACTGAGTCTTGACAGCAAATCATCAAACCTGGAGGTGGTCTCGGGGACCCTTGGCACAATGCACCTTTGAAATAGGATCACATTATTTTCAGGCAAGAAAATTTCTCCTGAGTACTCATTGTGTATTCAGTTATCTTTTTATTTTTAAGAGCTTCATTAAGGTACAACTGATATAGAAGTACTACATGTGTTCAATGTGTACTATTTGATGAGTTTGGACATATGAAAACACCCATGATACCATCACTACCATCAAGGTAATAAACATATCCAACATCACCCAAAGTTCCTTTATATTGCTTTAATTTTTATTTAATTGTTTGTTTGTTTTGTGGTGGAAACACTTACCATGAGGTCTTCCCACTTAACAAATTTTGAAGTGTGTGACATTGCAGTGTTCATTATAGGAACCATGTTGTGCAACAGATCTCTAGAACTTACCCATCTTGCATAACTGAAGCTTTATACCGTTAGATAATATCTCCCCATTTCCCCCTCCCTGCATCTTCCTGACAGCTGCTACCGTATTCTCTGCTTCTGTGAGTTTGACTATTTTAGATACCACATGTCCGTGGAATCATGCAGGATTTAGTATTCAGTCACATTTTAACTTCTGAAGCTTATCCTTCAACTCAAGTCTGAGTAAAATTTGCCTAGACAGTCCAAATTATGTCAAAATATATAATTTCTGTATAGCCCAATATTTGTTTCAAGTGTGGATGACGTGATGTGTATTTTCTAATTGTCGGGTATAGGCTTTTCTGCGTATGTCCATTAGATTATGTGAGTTATGTCTTTTGGAACTTTAATATCTTTACTTTTTAAAAAATATTGATCTGAAATTACAAAAAGAGGTATGCTAAAATCTAAAAATATGGCTTTCAATTTTCCTACATCTTATTAACTTTGCCAATTGCTACTTTGTATGTTTTATAGTCCTTATGTAGGAGATGGCTAAATCCACAGATTGGATGAGAGAGAATTCCATAAGAAAATAAAAAATATACCCTCACCTCTGTAAGAGGGTAGTCACCCCTCCTACCATAGACATGGAAGGGACATACTGACAGTGGGGAACATGTAAACGAGGGAATGGCCTGAAAAAACGGCACAAATACTTTCTGTGTGTTTAAAACAGCCTCTGCTCCCTTTGGAGAACTAAAACCTGCATCCCTGCCTCTGGCCAGTGGTTGGGAGGGGCAGGGTAAGTCTTTTGTTATTTGTGCTGCAAGAGATGGCTCAGCCTTGACCTGGTAAAGGGAGGACGTGGGTGGAGGTCGCAGGATTGTCTTCAGCGGAGATGGGACGATAAGAATCATCAACTGTAGTTGAACAGTAGCTGCCTGAATCTGAGAACCCATCCTTTAAAAGCTCTGTGTTTCTGCTTATTAGGAAGACAATGGCATTTCAGACAGGAGTCTCCATTCTCCTCCCTTGCCAGCAAAGTGATAAACTTCTCTTTCCTTCTCCTCAAACCATTTGTTCTCATTCTTCTGATGGAGCCTCGAAGGACAAGTGCTGAACTTTTGGCAACACCTCCAGGGGCTACCCGTGGGTCCTTCAGTGATCAGTTTCTTCTCCTCTAGTGTGGCTTACTTCACAGCAGCTGGCTTCTTCAAGGGCAACAAAGGAGAGCAAGAATGCAGCAAAACAAACATTGCAATCTTATGTTTGAAATAAATCTCGACATCATACACATGTAATCGTGTGTGATCTAACACTTTTGATGTAATCTGTTGGCTGGAAGTAGGACACCAACTCCAGCCCACACACAAGGGGATGGGATTACTCAAGGGCATGCATAGCAGGTGATGAGAACTATGAAAGGTGGGCAATTTAGATTCTGAATGCATACAGTGCATAACTAATGCAGCTTCTACAATGACTTCTGTAATGACTGTTCAGTTGGAGAGGTACATACAAATCATTTCCTCGTGACGGCAATTTTACCATAGTTTATGCAAAGTTAGCTATGGAATGAGGGGGTCATGAAAAGTGAGAGTATTCCAATAGAGACGTTTTTCTGAATATAATAAAGATCAGAACGTGGATCGATACTTTATTAAGGAATAGTTTTGACTGAAATATGCTCATTATCTTATGTGAAACTACAGTTTGTGATTAAATACTAAAGTAGATATTTTATAATTATTTTGCACTTTTATCTTTGAAAACAGCATCTTAGGTTAGACTCCATCAAGGTCAATGAAACAGACACAACCAAAGAAAATAAAATAAAATTTATTCAGAAGCTTAACCAAAGTTATCATTTATACATTTATAGGAAGATGGTACTTTGAATGCATTTTCGATGGAAAATAAAAGATAATTGTGTGTCAGAACTATTCAGAATTAGGGAAGTTTAGTTTGATTAATACTTGCTTATGTGTTTCTTCTTTTTTTCCTTCAAGGAAAAATGAATAGACAAGCTATGTCCTTGGTAACCACTGACATTTCATCTGTATTCTGTTAACTGAAACTTCAAGATCTGCTTCCAAAATTTAGTACCTGTCAACAGGTTATGATTATAGAAAATAGAAAATATTTTTCAAAAATGTTCCAAAGTGTGTTACTGTGCATATGTGTGTTCTGCCAGTGTATAATTTAGTCAGATAACCAGCTTTCAGGGGCCTGTTTTAGTAAAGGCATAATATTTTTAAAAAAAAAATGCAACAAAAAAAAATGAAACAAATTAATGTAAACTATGGTTAAAAGAAAGGCTCGCCTAAAATCAAAAGGAAAACAAAAGCTAAACTCGGTTCAATTTTCCTTGAAATAAATTGCATGCTGTAAATATTACTCATTCTATTCTACCTATCACCCTCAAAGGAAGAATGGATTCAAAACCCTCCTGACTCAAACAGAATTTAAGAGATACACTAACAGATGTCCTTTAAATATGATAATTGCAGTTGTCATGTGGCTGTTGGCTGAATCCCAATGAAGCCATGTCTCACTGAAAGTCAAAAATAAAGTACAATCCAAGATAGAATTTAGTGAATGGTTAGATGTAAATATCTACTTGTCTCCATTTCATAAACAACTTGGACTATTTAGACAACTTACAAAAGTAGACTGCTCGAGGCAATTTGAGTAGCATTCTTTTCTATTTATCTTTTGGAGATGTATATAAAATATTTTATGTATATATATATACACACAGAGTCATACTCCATATAATGATGTTTCAGTCCACAACGGATTGCATATGTTATGGTGAATCTGTAAGAGTATGATGGAGGTGAAAAAATCCTATTGCCTGGTGACATCTTAGCCATCTTAACACTATAGTGCAAGGCATTACTCATGTGTTTGTGGTGATGCTGGACTGTATATACATTCTATCTCTTGAAGATAGCATATATGTATATTTATGGGTATATATTTACATATATAATACATGTATATTTACATATACTTATACAATATACATATATGTATATTCTTATATACATGCATACCATATATGTATATTTCATACAATGTATATGTACATTCCCATGTATATTATATGTATGTTTACATATACATTATATATGTATATTTACATATATATAATTCTCAAAAGGGCTAAAACAGTGTGATTGAAATCAACATGTCCCTTCTCTTTTATCTGCCCCCCCGCCATGTTGAATAAATCAGGGACATTAATAACTCGCTAGCTAAATACAAGTTGCCAAGAAGGGGCATATTAACATATTGAAATGAGTCTGGGGGGGGAATTGAAACATGTGTTTTCTGTAACCTTGGTCTCATCCTCACTTAACTAGCTCACAATATCCCTTCAAGGAACAAAGCTGAGCAAGCACAGTAATTGGCAAGCTAGATTTCAGCCTGCACAGACTCCCTCGGCCAGGAACTCCTCTGAAAATAACGACCTTCTTGAGACATGGGCAGCTCCACCCTCATATTGCCTGCATGTTCTGGGGTCCATAGTAACTTGCCTGCATGCCAAGACCAGGAAAGGTCCCAGGGTCCCAGGGCAGAAGTTAGGGAAGGGCCCCTGGCTCTGAAGAAAGGACAGCGTGGCAGACTGTCAGCATCCACCCCCATAGTGCTACCAAGGTCAAGGTGCATCAGCCAGGATGAAGCACTGGGGAAAGACCATGGGTAGCACCTCTTAGAGTCAGTAATTCAGAAGGGTAGCCCAGAATAGAGCTCCCAGTGAGACAGAGAGCAATGCCAAAGACAAGAGGGCTCAACATGGTGCACCAGGAACCATATCTCCCTCACATCTATGTATCCAAAAATGTCCCTCCTCCACATCTTGGAAAGAGAAGCAGGAGACAGAAAAGTGAACGTCTTGATACTTTTTTTCTATGAGATGTTGCCCAGTACTAAGAAAAACTATTCCAATTGTCGAATTAGACTAAGAGTTTAAGCCCACGTGAAAGAGGTAGTTGATATTTTTTCTCTACAACCAGCCATGCTGGAAAAGTAGGAGAAAGAGCAGATTTCATTCCAGACTAAATGAATGACATTTGCTACACATCCAGGCAGCTGTGTAAATAAATTGTTTGAGCCGATTGTTATATAGTGTCATGGGCAGAGTGTATCAAAGCATTCACGGAGATGAGTAGTCAAACATCCATAAAAGTCAATGTCCAATCTTTGCTTGTCTTCGTTGTATTTTGATATGAGGGGATTATTAAGACAACAAGGGGATAGTGACTGCTTAATTGCAGTACAAGAGATTTGTGTCAAAACGGGGAAGAAAGACCCCTGGGAGACTGGGCATGATAGAGTAAGTCACAGGTCCCAGCTTTATTGAGAGGAGGTGACCCTTCTCATCCACTGACCCTGGACACAGTTAAGCAGAGGTAGGATCCTCCTTCCTTCCGGGACTTGGCAACACTGTTCCTGATGATGTATGGGAAGTTTTGTGTAACAACTAACCTTATTTCACAGAAACTGCAGTTCCCAAGGGGATTCGTTTGTTAATGTATCCATATCAGACAGAGTAAAATAATTAAATTGATGGAATGCCTGTGTGGGCATTGATAAAGTCTGCAGGCAGAACTAGAAGCAGCAGCTATGTAAGACGTGGGGGGGGGCCTCATGGCTCTTTCTGTTACCACGTTATGGCCACCCCAGAAACCAAGTGTCATCATGGACAGATTGAACCTCTCTCCTCTGTCCTTGAATCCTGAACCACACTTTTAGGAACAGACATGGAATTCCATGATTTCAGACTCAGCTGTGTGTTGGAATTTGAATTTGTGAAGAGTACTTGAAGGATAGGAAAAAAATGTGTCGCATCTTCAAGAATAATTTTATGTTAAGAGAAATAATTTAAAATGTCATTTTACATTAAATAATTCTATTAAAATTGTAGGTAATGGATATGAATTTTATTAACGCAAACGTTGCCAAGATAATTATGTTTGAGAACAAATTCTATGATGGCTGTTGGATTTTTTATCATGTCTATTGTGAGTATAATTCTGTGATTGTTAAGTGAGTGGGTCTGCTTATTCAAAACTTCATGTACTAAAAATTACACAGAGTGAGTGTGGGACTTTGCCATATTTTGGAAATAAACTCAACAAGTCTCTAACACTTGGTTTTCGTTCTCTCACGCACACGTACACGAAAGAATTATCCTCAAATGGACTAGTAGTTGAGAAGTAAAGTGAGCATGATTTAGCAGATCTACAGAGGAAAAATGTCCACGAATGAAAGAATCCAGGTCTTATCTGATCATCTCATATACAGCTGACCCTTGAGGGACAGGGGTTTGAACTGTGTGTGTTCACTTATGCATGGATTTTCTTCCATCTCTGCTACGCCAGAGACAGCAAGATCACCCCTTCTCTTCTTCCTCCTTCTCAGCGTACTCTACGTGAAGATGATGAGGATGAAGACATCTGCGAGGATCCACTTCCACTTACTGAATGATATATATATTTTCTCTTCCTTATGATTTTCTCAGTAACAGTTTCTTTTCTCTAACTTACTTTACTGTAAGACTATAGCATATAACATGTATAACATACAAAATATGTGTTCATCAATTGTTTATGTTACGTCTTCTGGCCAACAGTGGGCTATAATTAGTTAAGTTTTGGGGAGTCAAAAGTTATGCATGGATTTTAACCGTGCACAGGTCAGCACCCCTAACTCCCACTTGTTCGAGGCTCAACTCTACTGTGGATATTGAATGAAACACATTTCCAAAATCCCAAGAGAAGAGTTAGTTGAAGTTGAATGGAATTCACTGTGCTTTCTTATCTCCTTCTTACGCTTTCGATGCCATGTTTTATTTTGCTGAATTTTAATGTTCAAAGAGTGTATTTTGGAGCCTTCGAGTGGTAAAAGGAATGTCAGGATGGAGGCATTTTTTAGCATCTGACCTTCAGGAGTGCCATTCAAAATAATATTGCAGTTGTTTAAACTCTACGGCCTTTAAAATTGTCACCTACACCTGAAGTCTGTGAAGCTCGAATTTGAAACATGGGTTTATGCTGTTCCAACTCTAACACACAGGCATTTGAAATAGCCACACCCACAATGAGAGTCACTGTGCTCAACTGTATCCATCCTCTCAGAGTTTTTAAACAGTAATGATACATTGTAATTTAAGGATTGATTAATTGAAATGCAGCCAGTATACACGTGTCCTATTTCCTTTTTGTTTTACTCTATAGCCATTATCTAGCCGCTTTTTCTAGATGCATTTTCCTTTTCATAGAAAAAAGTTAAATTATGCAAAAAATATCTTAATTGGCTTCAAGAGAATAAGTGAATGTTCTCTAAAGGAGGAAAAATGAAGTAAATTTCTTATTTCATATTACGTGCTTTATTACAGTTTACTGCTTATCATGATTTCTATTTGTAAAGTAGATTCAAACAGTGCAATAAAACCTAAAGTAATATATCCACATTAAGCAAGCATGTCATTCTAAATATAATACCCATAATAATTATAATGAAAAAGAAGGGAGAAGAAGTTGTTTAAAGTTCTAACATCATATCAGGGAAAACAGCAAGAGGTAAAATTGATTTGGCCAGCTTTGAATTATAACAGGATATTTTATAATAATGCTGAGAGAGGCCACTATGTTTGCATCAAATGGGTGGAGTAATACCTTTCAGCAGTTAAAGTTCATCTGTGTAATGAAATCAACCCTGGTAAGAACAGACTTTTTGTGGAAAGGTCACACATCATTCCAAAAGGCTGAAATCTCAAGTGTGTATAAGAAATAATAATGAATTGTCAAAACAGGGGTTTCTCCCTGACTTAACAGTCCACCAGCATAAATAGGAACTTAGAAAAGTTCCTGGTAAGCTTTATGCAAGGAGACATAGGACAGAACATAATGGAACATTATTTAGCACTGACAATATTTCTTCCTCTCTCTTCTTGCTTTGGAATGTACAGTTTTGTTTGTTTGTTGTTGTTTTTTTTTTTTTTTTTTTTTTAGAAATTTAAGGATTCTTTTATCGTCTGGGAGAAAATCTTCTCAGAGACTGTAGTGCTAATAAAGTCAGATAAAATAGGAGGACATATATTTGAAATTTAAAAACATAATTATCAAATTGGTAAGTTGCATTGTTAAGCCAAATGTAATAGCTATTAATTAAAACACTATGAAAAAATAAATTCTCTCGTTTACTATAGAAATTCTGTATTCTTGTTTTGTTTTGTTTTTTGAGATGGAGTCTCACTCTGTCACCCGGCTAGAGTGCAGCGGTGTCATCATAGCTCACTGCAGCCTAGAACTCCTGGCTTAAGTGTCTCAGCCTCCCAAGTAGCTGGGACTACAGGTGCACACCACCATGCCCAGCCTGAAATCCTATATTCTTAATGTGACGTAGTTTACTGTTATAATTCAAATCCAATTGCCAACTATATTTATATTAGAAAATATTTTTTGGTTACATGTCTTTTAACCCATTATATAAGAAAAGTGAGAAGAAAAAATAAATATGATTTTCATATTGAGAGAAAGTTCCAGTTGAAATTATCCAAAATGCTACAACTGTTCAAATGCCTGAAGGCTATGGAGATAAACAGCA
>RJWJ010049747.1:0-10139 GCA_004363605.1 Indri indri | reverse complement strand
ATGGAGAGGAAGAATGGACATTCCCAGGGTCAGCTGATGGGAGGTGTTGGGGGACCTTATTGAAGATGCTGTATGCTGGGTGCTGGACTGGGGGTCCTTTATGTAAAAGCTGATATGTCTGTGGAAGGGATGTTGGCATAGAAGGCTGGGCCTCAGCAGTTGTCACCTGCCAAAGGTCACACCGCTGATGAGTGTGGCAGAGACCAAATTTAAATCTATGTTTTGCAAGGTCCACAACCGCGCCCTGCCACCTCCCAGAAGCTGAGGCAGGACAGACACATTGCCAAATCCTCCCAGCCTCCCGCAAGCTTGCTTATTAGTCAAAGGTTATTAAACGAGCCCCGCAACCCCAAGCCAGGTAAACATGTCGTGGAGAGGTTGGCTTTGTTTGTGTTTCCGGTCAGGTTGTTTTATCCCCTGCAAGGTCATCTAGACATTTTTGTCCCTAAGGTCAGTAGATAGCTCCTTCTGCCAGAGGTTAGGATTCTGCCTGCCTCCTGCCTGCCCTGTGGGTGGCCGGCTGTGCCAACAGAAATGCCAGCTGCAGCTAAAGGACCAGCTCTCCATCCGAGAAAAGCACAAGCACCCGCGTTTCTTTTCTGGTATGTTCCTCCCCTCCGTAACGAGAAAAAGCTCATTAACACATGATGGCAACCGGGCTGCAGTATCTGCCAGTTCCCTTGTGCGGAATGCTCTTTAGCATTCTCTCAGCTTCCTCCTCGACAATTAATTCAGATTAGCAATTGAGAGAGTGCAGTATCCAGTTCGAAAGGATCCGTCCCCCCGTGAACCTCAGGGCAGGGCGAGAGGCCACCTGCACTCTTTTTTTGGTCACCTAGCACCCTGTTGGCCCTTTATAAATATCTGTCTTGCCTCATGCATGTGTTTATTCCCATAAAGACCCAGTAAGTTGTCCCCTGAAGATAAAATACGTAAAAGGGCATTTCAAATCACAGATACCCATTTTAATGAAAAATGAGAAACAAAAAATGCTCATGATATAACATTAGGTAAAAAATGAGGGAAGAAAAATCTTATGAGTCTAACTATGGAAAAAAATGCTAAACTCTGTATTAACATGTCCTAGGCATGCACAGAAAGAAAAAAAAAAGACTGGAAGGAAATTTACTGAGATGTTATTAATCTGTGGGTGATATAATTATGATTTTCAAAAATATTTTATATTATCAGAGTTTTCCAGCATAGAGATAACTTTTAAATCAGAAAAATACATTTTTTAAAAAAGAGGTAAAGCATGTGGAAAAGATAATTTACGAAGAGGCATTTCATGACCACATTTTTCTATTGTGTTGCTTCTGGAATGATTTTTTTTTCCAAAGCTATTATCTACCACAAAGGGGATTTTTAATGGTTTATAATTAATATAACTTGGTGTTTAGTCTGCACTTTGGTACTCTTGAATTTAACATGGATAAACTGAACTCAATTTGCTGCATTAAAAAAAAAAATTAAAGGAAATGAAAGTTCTGGCTGCTTCATTGCAGCCGGGAATTCTTTTTCCAGGTGACGCTCATGTTACCATTTTGAACCCAGGACACTGTGCTGCTGTTTGGCGCAGGGTTGCAGAGTTCAGATGTGGCTTTGTGAGAATTGCTTCATCTTTTTGGACGAGCCATTTACCTCTCTGGGCCCTCGCATTTCCTCACTTTCTGCCAGCAGAAGCCAAGTCACCTCCTCTGAAAGGGAGTTTCATTGAGGACCAACTGAGAGGAGGCTGCAAAGGAGCCCTCTGGCCCTGCAGGAAGCCACAGAACAGCCAAGCTCAGGAACAGGAGTAGCGGCTTCCTCCTGGGCGTGACCACGCAGAACCAGAGGAGACGCATTTGCCCATAGTACAGGCAGATCAGAAATGGCTGGGTCTCAGGCACGATCCGCCTGCCCCCTGCTGCGTCCAGGGTCGAGATGTCCAGGCTCACTGTTGCCAGACGCCAGCACTGGCAAGGGTTTTGCCATCCTAACACAGGCTTCTTGACTCGGCTTGTGGGAAGGTACCTACTGGCCACTGTTCCTCACACCATATTTCTTGGAAGAACACGTATGAGAGCAGGTGGATGCTTGATTAAAACTGGGTGAGCCTGGGGGCCGTGTTCCAGTGATCCAGCCTCAGTTTCCTCATCCTGCACTCTCCCTTCTCCGGACCTTTGTTCATCCTCTTCTCTCTGCCCGAAATGCCCTTTTCTCCATTCATCACCCGACTCATGTCTACCGGTCAGGAGTCGCTTCTTCAGGAAGCCACAGCTGATAGACTGAAAGACTGGGCTCTCCCCAGCCCTGGGGTTCTCTCCAGCACATTCCGGGGGTGTACTGTGTTGTAAATGTTTACAACCATGCTGGCCCCGCACAAAAGGCAGTGGTTCCATTCGCAGTTGCATGCCCTTGGGTGATCAGTGTCATCTTTCCCTTCCCCAATGTCCTCATCTGTGAACTGGGCGTGATAGCACCATTGTGAAGATTGTTTGGGTCCCATCAGTAACATACGTGGAGCTGAGCCTGGCATAAAAGGAGCACTTGGAAGATGTTAGCGCTCATCATAGGGATGATCCCCAAGTTCTTTGAACCTCAGAGCAAAGTTTCAAATCTCAGATACATTTTGGTTAATTCTAAGTTGATATTTTGTGTCATTTCTCTCTCACTTTTCTCATGCAAATCATTAATGTTTGGTTTTGTTTTACTTTTCACCCTCCTCCACCCCTCAATCCCCTGCAAAGGAGTCTCAGATCGTTGGTGTCCCCAGAACCCATAGTTCCCCTTAGACTTGTCAGGGAGGGAACTGAGACTCTAAGAGTTTGCTCTAGGTGCTTTGACCCAGTCCAGAGGGCTCAGGGGATTATTTTTTTTTTATCACAAAAAGTAACTTAACCAGTGGCTCCCCAGCAACTTTGTTGAGGAGGTGGCTGTTGGTGGGTTCCAGGTTGCATCCAAGGATGGAGCATTGGCTTTGGGGTCTGGGGGACAATGGTGCAGCTCCAGACATCTCTAGTTGCCAGCAGGTTATTAAACTGTGCATTTTACCTTTCTGAGTTCCCATTGCTTACCCATAGCAGAAACATGGCAAGAATGCAACGCGCTAATAATACACACAACAAATTTTGTATGTTGCAATGTAACATACCTACTAGCAGTCTGTGACACTATATATATATATATATATATATATATATATATATATATATAACCCCATGGTCTTGGCCTAACTTAAATGAAGGTAAAAACTAATACAAAGGAAGAAACCTTCCTCACAGTCAGGTGTGATGTCTCTTAATTCTTGGCTTTCTTCCTTCGTAAAGTTCATCATCTTCCCATCACACACCCCCTCTTGTCCTCTAGTCTCTGTTTGTCCCCTTCTGACAGAGCTCACCCACTCTGGGAAGCCTTCCTTCCTGGAATGCACATTCTGGATGGAAGGATTCTGCCCATCATTCCTCTAGCGGTCCTCTGCCAGTGTCCTGTCCTGGTCAGACCCAAGCCTTGTGGGTTCCAGTGTCTCATTAGGAACCTGGGTGATGGAGCAGGGGTCGCACTCATTAAGTCTGAAGACTTCATCAGCTGGTTAGAGGGGTCAGGGTGGGCTGGGGCCTGCAAGGGGGAAGGAGTCTGGCTGGCACCTGGGAACACAGAATCAGAGTTACAAGTGACCAGGGTTAGAAACAGAGGCCACCAAGAGCCATCCCAGCTCAGGAAGAATGACACCGTCACTGCAAATGGCAAGGGCATGAAGCAATTCAAAACCAGACATTAGATTCAATCCAGGGCTTGAGTTTTTCCACTTTTCACTTTTGTTTTTTCATTCCAAATACCTTTACTCTAGTTTCCAGGCAAAATTCAGTCAAATCTTCTAGAAGTGATAAATAACATACCTCCAAGCTCTATTTCCTCTCTTTTTCTCATGCTTGTTTAGAGAACCTGAAGGAGCCCAGTACTGTTCTCCCCTCTCTAAGGGTCTCGGTGGTTTCTTTTATGGAAATGAATGGAAAATTTGCCCTGGTTCTTTCTGCAAAGTGGTCGTGAAATGTGAAATGTATACCTCTTCCATCCTGGGCTTTATGTTCCAGAAATTTTGGAAAGGAACCGATTCCCTCTCTAGCTACCGTGTGCCAGGCACCTTCACGTGTATCCTCTGTGTCAACCTGCACCGCAGCTCCTCCCCCTGTCTCTAACACGGTCATTGGCGGAGACTAAGACACATATAGTGACCGAGGGCCAGAGCTGGGGTTGCAACCTGTGTCCATGGATTGCAAAGCCCACTCCCTGTCTTACGCTTTCCCCAAAAGTTGGGGCTTCACCGCTGTGTTTTGCCCACGTCATAGTTGGAAACACGCGTCCTGCCTGACCTTTTGGCTTGGAACATGGAAGTCCATTGACTTTATTGCCTTGCAGGGCCTAGCGTGGGCCCTCTTCCCTAATCAATGCATATCATTTTGCCAAGAGACAGAGCCTGCTGCCGGAGAGATTGATTCCCTGGTTATTTATCTTCCTCTGCCCAGTGTAAATTGGTCAGCCTGATCCTATTCGCATGATAAAAATCATAATGTCTCAAATTACTTACTCAATAAAATGTGGGTTTGTCTATTATTAGTGATCATTAGGGTTATAATGCAGCATGGAAATTTGGAGCAAATTAACTACACATGCAAGCAGTTGGGCTCATGTGCAGTTAATCATATGCACACAGTTCCACTGGGCAGAAGGTTTTGCAAGAATCGTTTCAGGAAGACTTTGAGGGAAGGGAACTGAATACCTCCTTTTTTTTTTCTTTTGCCTTTCTCCCGTAATCTGATTTCTCAAATGCACATTTTCTAATACACCACGGAACCATGCAAGTGCCAAAAAAACAAAACAAAACAAAACCCCCAGAATTATAGCTCAAATTAAATTAAAATAGCTTTTAATTCCTGTGTACCTGGGCTTTCACATGCTCCATCGGAATTCCACGCAATTCCATGGTGAGCAAATGCCTATGGACACCCTCATTTTCTGTCTTGCCTCTCTGCTAAGATTCACTGTCAGTCTTTTCGTTTGAGCCCTTCTGCTCAGTGATGTAATGGGACAGCCCTGCTGTCATGAAGAGTTCCCATCACACCTGGGCACTGCCATTTCCTCTGTGGCAGCTGCTTCCTGGACACGTGGGCAGGTGAGAGGTGCTGACTTTGCCTACTTGCATCTGAATATAAGTGAGATGTAGCTTTGAATGACAACAAGAGTTTTTTTTTAAAAAAAAAAAAGAAAGAAAGAAAGAAAGGAAAAAAACCCTATGTATAACTTGTTTCCTGTGAGAGTACCAGGAAACTTTACAATGAGCTTTGTGAATTAAAGCTACCAGATGAATAGAGGTGGTGTCAGGGTAGCAGATGTTAGAATTTTGTTTTAATGGTTTTGGGTTTGGGAAAAGTTTTCTTCCAGGGTGTTTGACTTGCTCTTTGTGTATTCTGAAGACAAAATGAAGACCAACAGTAAGGGTTAGAGCCAGGACTGAATACAACTCAAAATAGATTTAGGGAGAAAACGGAATACATTGGACCAGTAACTCAACAGTGCTGGGTAGTGCTGAGTTCAAGCATAGCTGAACCCATCAGAAAACTTTCTTTCTCCATTTCTCAACCATGATTTCTTCTGTGCTGGATTTATTCTAAGAGGGGCTTGGATGGGATGTATAGAGAGAACTCTGGAAGCAGAGTACCTCTGGCCACCACTCCCAACAGTGTCACCAAAAGGACAAGGCTGCTACACATTGCCTCTGCTTGGACCATTCTGGTCACCTGTCCCCTGTGGTGCAGTCATTGTGGCCAGGGACAGTGAAACTCTCCTTGACTCAGCCTGAATTGTGTGCTCACTCCTAGAGCCAGGAAGTGGCTTCAGCCCCACCCAAACCCATAGCCTGAGAGTGACAGGGAGGCACAGTTTGGAATATAATAAGCAAAAGGAAGGGAATGGGTCTTGGGAGTACCAGGCAGCAGATGTCCACCGTGTTCAGGGAAGTGTCTGCAGGCCCACAGCTCAGGCATTCAGCAAACACTTCTGCCATCGAAATCTGTTGTTGAAAGTTGTGAAGTTCCAGCTGGCATGGTACTCAGCAAGAATACCACAGCGGGGAGTGATGTTGAGGGAGGAGGCAGGAAGTGGTGTTGAAGATCTTGGACAGGTCTGACTTCAAGTCCCAGCACTGCCACTTACCAGTTCTGTGACCCTGTAAAGTCACTCAGCCTCACTGAGCCCCTGCATCTTCCCACAGGTAAAAGGAGGCTGATAATAGTGCCTGTTTCATAGCGTCGCTATGACGGCCAAGGAGACAGTGTGTGTAAGGGTTGACATGTGTTGTAACTGCTTAGTAAGGGGTTGATGTTAAAATTAGCATCAGTGAGCTCTGGAAGATGCTTAGCTCTGCTCCTATCGATAGGATTTTGCCTCAAAAACTAACATTTGGGAAGATGTTTACCCCAAATCATGCATTAGCATTGAGTACTTAGGGTAGTGTCTGTACCTCATTTCAGCAGGAGCTTCTGAGGGTACAGAATTAAACACCCAGCATCTGAGACTCACTGGAAGCTCGCTGGACATTCGACCTACATGGAGAGCAGGCTGGAGTTCCACTTTAATTGGCAAGGATCAGCCAGCTTGCCCAGCTTGCAGCTTGGAGTGTGGCCTGGCTCACCCTCCAGAGATGTGCTTTATGATCTACGTGGCTGAGAGGATTCTCCCAGGAAATGGGCAAAATTGCCAGCTGACCTCTCCCAAAAGAGAGACTATTTTGTTATTGTCCTTCACTTGCATGGGAACATTCTCCACTCCTAGGCTCAGTTTCCCAGTAGGACACAGAGGCAGAGTTTAAAGCCACAAAATAAATTGGTGCACGTAATCCATCAATAGAAAGGCCTGGCTTGGAGGCAGGAGCACCTGAGTTTCCTATCTTGGCTCAGTCACTTACTAGCTGTGTTACTGTGGGCAGTGATGGGACCTCTTTGGACCCCAGTTTTCTTTGTTGTAGAATGTGGATAATAATCTCCCCTCACAGGACTGTGTTTGGCACATGGTAATTGAGTCAGTCTTTACTCAGCACATGGGCACTGTCTTTTGCAGAAGGGCCCCTTTGCGCACTCAGATCCACCTGAACATGCACACGGTTGTACATGGAAGAAAAAAGTGATTGGTCTTGAAGACTCTTCCACGGGGCACTCTGAGTGTCATGACAAACAGCAGTGTGAGTAAGGAGGAAAAAATAAGCTTAGAGTGATCTATATTGAAATACTTAGTTTGATACAGGCGAAAGGAAGACACGCATGCCTAGGAGCATGTCCCCACATTCCTCCCCAGGACACAGGATTGCAAAGCTCTCCATCACCTAGGGGGACTCTGTGGCCAGCAGCATTTGGCTCAGCCTAGCAGGAGATTTTGAACTGGCTCTGGCAGCCTCTACCCACCGCCATCAGGCTCCCATCTCCCTTTCAAACAGAAGTCCAGGCGGGGTGTGTGTGGGCACCTTCAGGCCCCGCTGTTTGGCCCAGGACTGCACCACAGTGAATGTCTTCTCCATTTCCACGCCTTTTCTTCTCTTGCTCTCCATCCTCCCCATTTTCCTTAAACTGTGGCTTACTCAAATTCTTGAACAGCTCACCACTTGCCAGCTGCCTTCCACTTGAAAGTAACTTCCAGCCTGGGCTACTTGGTTTAAAAGATAAACAAAGTTGCAAAACCATTTAACTCTCGGATGCCCTAGGGATCAACAAAGATTGCTTCTCTTTTCAACCAGCATGCCACCCTTCCAGCCATTCATTTGTGCATTCATTCATTTATTCATTCTTTCATTTTTCCATTTGGTTAATAAATATATATTGAGTATTAAACATGTGCTAGGCGTTGAGGATGGAGGAGGGAACAAGACACACAAGGTCTCTATCCTCATGGACTTCACTTGCTTTACATAGGTCTGAAATAGCCATGTGGGAGGAAAGTCTTTGTCGTCTGAAGTATTTTCTTCAATCGCCATGAGCAGCAATGCTGTAAAGCTTATGGTGGTTTGATAATGAATTTGACAAGGCCAGAAATAGACCAGATGAAGATCGATGCATTGGTTAATTAATTGATTGATCAGTTGAGCAATGTCAGCCTGGGCTACTGGAGTTTATGAAAGCCTGGCAGATAGAGATGATGCAGTTAATACACAAACATCTCCATCCTCTCTTGAACCCTCTCTCGGAGCCGCCATGTCTATCAGCCTCCTATTGCTGCTATAAGAAATTGCCACAAATTTAGTACCTTAAAATAACACAGATTTATTCCCTTACAGATCTGGAGGTCAGAAGTCCTGAAATCTGGGTCAGCAGGGTTGGCTCCTCCTGGGGGCTCTAGGGGAGAACACATTCCTTGCCTTTTCTAGGTTCTAAAGGGCACGGGCGTTCCTTGGCTTGGGACCCCTTCTCCCAGCTTCAGAGAACATCACTCTGACCCCTGCTTCTGTTGTCATATTCCCTCTTGCTTCTCTTGCTTCCGTCACCATACAGCCTTCTCTGACTCTGACCTTCCTTCTGCCCTCTCATAAGGACCGTTCCATTAGGTCCACCCAGATAATCCACAATAATGTCCCTATGTCGAGATCCTTAAATTAATTACATCCGCATGGTCCTCCTTGCCACGTCAGGTAATGGAATCACAGGCTCTTAGGATTAGAGCATGGATGCCTTTTGGGGAGGCCATTGTACTATCTACCATGCCATCCTTTTTTTTGAGACAGAGTCTCACTCTCTTGCCTGGGCTAGAGTGCCGTGGCATCAGCCTAGCTCACAGCAACCTCAAACTCCTGGACTCAAGCTATCCTCCTGCCTTAGCCTCCCAAGTAGCTGGGACCACAGGCACGTGCCACCATGCCCAGCTAATTTTTTCTATTTTTAGTTGTTTGGCCAATTTCTTTATATTTTTAGTAGAGATGGGGTCTCACTCTTGCTCAGGCTGATCTTGGACTCCTGAGCTCAAGCAATCCTCCTGTCTCGGCCTCCCAGAGTGCTAGGATTACAGGCGTGAGCCACTGCGCCCAGCCTCACACCATCCTTACATCTAGAAATATTGACACAGCTCATCTTACACAGCTGCAAAGACCCTATTTCCGAATAAGATCACATTCTGAGGTTCTGGGAAGTACATGAATGTTGGGAAGGTGGGGGGACTCTATTCAACTTAATACAACCCAGACTCCCACGGACATGAATTCCCTCCACAATTTAGGAAACAAAAGGAAATAGAAATGAGAGACACAACTTGGTAACTTTCTCCTAAGCCTGTCCCCATATCTTTTTTGTGGACATAGATGGGGAGTGGAAGTAGCATCACACAGCGGCTGCACTCTGGGTACACAGTGATGTTTGATTACGATCTGAGCACGGGCTCACAGTATGACCACGGCATAAGCAGATCCGCAATCCTACATAAATGAGGGAAAGAAAGAAATCTGACACAGGTTCAGATGCACAGGCCTGTATCTGGAGCCAGAATGTACCGGAACAATCACTTAGTTTAGCATCTCCTATCTACAGAGGAGGTGCAGACGGAGAACTCAGTATATTCTGTATTACAGATGAGCTAAAGCTTCGGTCCTGAAAACATCAGTCCTGTGGTCGGCGTGGCTAGAGACTGGCTTCTCTCTGCTCCCTAAAATGCCAGCAACTCATGTCTTCAGGGATATCAGGTTAAGACACGGGCTAATGGGCCTCAGATCGCAGACATGGAAAATCATTTTTTTATTTCACGGAGCATAGAGAAGCTTCCTTGGAAAAGCTAGGCTTCGACTTTCTATTTTTGAATTGGAGTGCAGGCCAGGAGGGAGCTGACCTGTTTAGAGCTTGGGGGTCGTGTTTTCAGCTGAGGAAAGTGATCCTGAACCTCTCCATCCTTGTAAAACCCAGATGGAAGCCCAGGGCTCCCAGCGCCTCCAGCCCCACACACATGGCCGTGCACCTGGACCGCCACTCTACCTGTTTACAAATTACCCCCATTTTCTGCTTGATTCAGCAGCAACTGTTTACCCTCCCCCGTGATGTAATTAGGGCTTCAGAGTTCACGTGTGCCTATTATGAGCTCTCCTGTGTTTTGTCTTAGTACTTCGTTTCTGTAGCAGTAATCATATATATATA
>RJWJ010049746.1:0-10141 GCA_004363605.1 Indri indri | reverse complement strand
ATCACAGTGGCTTCCAGACTTGTTTTTGGCTGTGAACCCGTCGCCAGGGTCTGCTAAGTGGAAGGCCAGTGTGTAGGTAGCAGGCCTCGGGAGCCCAGACTCCTGCCTGACTGCAGCTCCTCTCGCACCGATGGGAGTCATTCATTCGTTCACCCAGGAGCTCTCCAGGGCTGCCTGTGTCTGGGTGCCGTGCCATACTCGCTCTCCCCATCGGGGTGACAGCCCCCAAGGTCCCGTCCCTGTTCCCTTCCCCTTGCACTGCAGGCAGCTTAGCCCCTGTCGCCCGCTCTGCTGAGTGAGGCCCTCCCCATCCCCTGGATGTCAGCTCCAGCTCAGGGCCCTTCCCCAAACCCTGGGTTCCCCCAGCCTGCTCTTGGCCCAGACCTCCCTCCGCCTTGGCCACAAAACCAGAAGCAGCCTCAGAGCAGAAGACGGGGTGTGCTCACCTTTGCTCCCCTCGCCCAGCGCGTGGCAGGTTCTCGGCACCTTTTATTCCGTGTCCGTGCTCGGGAAAGGATGCTCCAAGTCCCACAGAGAAGCAGGGGGGTAAAGGCAAGAGTGATTTCCTGAGCTGCTCTGAGCTGAAGAGAAGTGCAGCCGTGAAGAGCCCTCGGCGGGGCAGGCCTCCCTTGCAGATACAGACACCCCCGGGCACAGGTGGGCGCCACCACGTCAGGTGAGAAGCCGCCACTGCCCCCCACCAGCTGGGCACCTGGTGTGCTCGCCTTGCCCTGCCGGGTGGAGGACGCGTCCCTGCTGTCCCAGCCGCCATTCAGACCCTGACCCCAACACGACGTCTTGTCTGACACGTCCAAGCCTCCCCTCCACTGCACCGTTCCTTGGATGTCCCCGTCAGAGTGGGTGTGTAGGAAAATGGCCTTATGAAGGCATGTGTTCAAGTATTTAAGGCCAAGATGAAATGTCTGTGACCTAACTGGCTCAGTTGACCAGTGCAGAGATAAACATGGCAACATACTTGGATTTTTGGAGGTAGGTGGTGGGTTTATAGGTGTTCTCTGCACCGTTCGTTCCATTTTCATCTGTGTGAGGTGGTCGGGGGCAGGGGCTTCTGGACGCCTCCTGGCTCTCCCTGGGGCCCAGGTAGACTCATGGGTGCGTGTCACCAAGGTGCTCGGGTTTCTGCCAGCTGAGATCCCCTCTGGGCTTGAGCCGTAGGTATCAGCTGCCTACTGGGCGTCTCCGCTTAAGGTGACCTTCGCACCTGGCCCCAGCTGGGTGAGGGGCGGCTCCCCCTGACTCCTCCCTCTACTCGCACACCGAGGCCCGTGACCTCATGTGACCCCTGCCCCAGCGCCCTGGCCTGAGCCCCCATCGCCATGCCTGGGTGTCTTCGTCTCTGCAGTGGGGACCACCCAGCACAGTGCCGGTGATGACGAAGATGAAGGTGATGAAGGTGTGGTGCCGCATGCGAGGGTCCCTGAGCTCGTGGGGTTTACCGTCCAGGCTGAGGACAGGGACATCAGACAGGTCATCGCCAAGCTGTGCTGAGCCCTTACCTCGTGCCAGCACCTGTGCCAGGCATTCAGCGAGTGCTCTGGCGTCAGCCCAGCTCCCAGGTGAGGAACCTGGTACTGCAGCCCTGGCCCCACTGGGGTCTTTAAATTCAGGTCTAATCAGAAAACACCTCCTTAGGATCTTTCCTGGACCCCCACTGTGCTCGGGTGGAGACCCCACTCTGAGTGCTGAGACTTGCATTCCGGCTCCCGTGTCCCGCCGCGTGGCCGCCTCTCCGTTCTTAGTGCCCGCGTCCTTGTCCTCCCTGCTCCGTGCTCTTCCCTCTGCCCCAGACTTCTCAGTTCTTCATCCTTGAGGATTCCGCTCCACGCCAGAGTCTCGGGGCAAGGTTTCTTCCCTCCTCTCCTCCCAAGTTCAGTTCCTCGCTCTGACCTGCTGGCCGCCGTGCCGCTCCTCGGCCAGGGCTGCGGCGCCAGGTTCCTCACCCCGGAGCCGGGCAGACACCAGAGCACTCACAGAATGCCTGGCACAGGTGCTGGCATAACCTGTCCGATGTCCCTGTCCTCGGCCTAGACGGTAAACCCCACGAGCTCAGGGACCCTCGCACGCGGCACCACACCTTCATCACCTTCATCTTCGTCATCACCGGCACTGTGCTGGGTGGTCCCCACCGCACGAGGCCAGCACGCTCTCTGTGCCTCCCCCTCCCACACATGTCCTGCATGTAGCCATTACAGACAAGGAAACTGAGGCCCAGAAAAGCCAGGTGACTGGCTGAAGACCCCGCAGGGCATCCACTGCAGAGCTGAGGTGGGAACCCAGGCGCTCGGCTCCTGCGTTCCCACCCCTCCTTCCTGCACCCGGCCTTGGTGCGGGGACAGAGATGGAGTCGTCCGCTAAGAATCCTCAGTAACATGAGAAACAGGAGCTAAAGCACTTGAGAAAGAAAGACCTTATGGGGGCGTTGATGGATTTTTGTCTTGTTTTGTTTTTTAAATAACGGCGTTACTGAGATGTAATTCACATACCATCAAACTTTTTGATTTAATTCTGTTTTTGAGGTTTGTGTTTGGCTTTCTTTTTCCTTGCCTCAACTTCTCTTGGGTGTTTGTAGTCTGAAAATAATTTGTGATTAATATCGTTTACATGTCATACCATATGGAGCAAATATTCTTCTTCACGTCTTATTCCCTTCACACTCTTTAAAGGTCATATTTGACTGTTCCAGAATATGTCAGCACCCAGCAGTTTGCTGTGGTTCTCCTGAATGTCGCCCTTTAACTCGCGAGTACTGCCGCGGTTCTCGGGAATCCTGCCCGGTGCCCAAGCCGGTCTCGGGAGAGCCTGGAGATGACAGCGGGGCCACTAGATGGCAGTGCTGTCGCGGCTGACGGTGCCCTTGGGCCAACATTCCCGCCATGGTTTCCTTCAGGTGAGATAATCAGTAACCTACAGGCTCGGCGGCTGAAGATGGTAGCGCGTTAATGTGCTACATCAATTTTAATTTGAAAGATACAATTAATTAAATTAGGCATAAAGTGGATGTGATGGAAACCTAGACGCTCATGGCTGAAGCACGGTCAGTGGATGAAATAGCACAGCCTGAGGCTCTGGCTGCGGTAGCTGCTTTGTAACCTGCTGCCGCAAAACCTCACCGGCTGCTCTCTGTACAGCGTAAAGTTCGCACTGCTAGAAAAATGTGTAAGGAGTCTGTTTCATTAAAAAAAACTGGGCTGCACAATCTCCTTAGAGAAAATTTGATAGAGCCGTTCATGTGGGACTCAGAGTGATGTTATCACCATCTTAGCCTTAAAAAAAATTATTTGAAATAGAGGGGAACATTCCTGGAGGGCTGTCCCTCCCACACCCCCATTTCTGCCATCTCTCAATACAGCTGTGCCCAATCTTATTTCAAGAAAAAGACAGTTTGTTGCCTTTTTTTTTTTTACAGCTTTAAAAAATAAGTTGAGGAATTTAGGTTTAAAAAAATTAATAGCTACAGGTAACTGCAAAAGATATTGGCAGATGCAGCAGAAAAATATATTTCCACAGAAAATTGGATTTTGCACATAAAACTTCGTAATACTAATAAAGACAGGTCATTAGCAGTTTTAAGCCAAATAAGCAAACTCAAAGAGAGCTGCTGTCAGTGTGATTCTTGGTGGTGGATTATTTTTTTGAGACATGTAAATCAGCTTTAGTGTAGCAAGCGCACCACGGATTTGCTCAAATCATTCCTGCCCCTTCTGACGGTGGGTAGAGTTGCTCGGCCGAGTAATTTACAGTCCTGTGGCAAGGTGTGTTTATGTTTAAGCTGTGCAATGGTGTAGCTAATGAGAAAGATAAGAAATTTATGGTCGTTGGTGATTGATAGGATTACTGCCTGGGCATTAATTGAAATCTGAGGGATCACAGCTGTGGGTTTAAGTTGGGAGAAAAATTACTTCAAGTGAAGGAAAACTTCTAGATTTGCTTCTTAACATTTTAAAGATAGTTTTCCTGCTGACAGTCTGGTTGGTGGTGGAAACAGTTGATCCTCACTGGGGCTGGGGTAATGACACTGAGATAATGATGGTATTTGCTCTACTGTAACCTCCCCATGGTAGGTGGTTTATAAGTGTGGAAAAAAATTAAATACTGTGGGGTTTTTAAATGGCTTTAAAATTTTACATGTATAATATTATAATAAAATTCTCTATGGCTACTCTTTGCTGAATATTCTCTGGACTATTATTTAAGACATTTAAGAAAGGAAACCCAAACTAATAATGACAGAGGCAAGCCTGTGATAATAGTGATTGCCTTAAAATTTCCACTGATTGCATTTAATCTGGGTATGTCTACAGTAATCTCAAAGACCTTTCCCTACCTGTCATTTTTTAAATGTACCATTCTTGTTGAAGCTCAGCCTTGTGAAAATGTCTAAATTTTCCCATTAAGTGCTTAAAAAGTAATAAAACTAAAGTCATTAGACTTCACTCATCAGAGCTATATCAGGAGAAATATTCTTCGGTGCAATAAATCTGACCAAGGGTTCGACATTCATATCCCTTGGATTCATTCCCTGGAAATGGACGTTCGAAGGTAAATTGCTTAAGTAGGGCAGTTTAAATTTTTAATACAATCTTATTGTAACTGTTAGCACATGATTAAAGTGCAAAGGGGCCTTATATGTTTTGTAAGATTTATAATAAACGTTCTGTGATGCCTTTTCTATGCTGAGTTATAGATGTTATGACAGTCAAATGCTTATAAAGGCCAGAAAGGCACAAATGAAGAGTTGAGTCTTTATTGGAGACTAAATCATGCTTTCTGAATGCAGGCGTTTTTTCATTGGACACCTGTTCATTCCTGCGTTCGCAATCTCTTAGGCATCTAGAAGCTTTAATAAGCCTAGTAGTATCTGATGCCTCTTTGTTCTGACGCGGTGGGCTCTGGAAAGGGAAGGCCTGAGCCAGTGGAAGCTGTTTTGAAAAATGCCCAAATAGCAATGTACTGTTTCCGGATGTAAATAATCTTCTCATCAAATAACTTTCTCTAATGGAACGCAAGGAGTTCCAGCATTCCTTTCATAGGGTCAAGGAGACTGTGTCTTTATGACTCATGACAGCCGTGATACCTTTGCACTTTCTAGACCCAGTGAAACAGCGTGTGATTCCTTTGATCGTCTGCTCTTTGGCCATAGTTGACTGCATTTGTTGTTTTAAGGCCTGGACCTGGACAGCAGGACCTGCTTGTCGTCGGGGAGGGAGGCCCGCAGCCCAGGCGATGGAGTTGGGCAGCTGCCGTCCTCACGAGAGGCTGCAGGCGGCACGCGCAACACTGAGAGCATCAGCTTCTGCTTCAAAGCCACGGTTGGGTGGATTTTTAATGTATTTAAAGGATAACTTTAGCTACTGTACGATACTTCATTCGTGCCCCTTTCTTTTTTGTATTTTTTTCCATCATAAGAGGAATCTGTTTTGAAAACAAAGGCAATACCTTTGTATTCTTTTCTTGTTTGTATTGTTTTTTTGAGGGGGGACATAAATACCCAATTTTCTAAACTTTGGCAGTGTGGTCATTTGCCACGCTAAAGTTTCCAAGCTGTAATCTGCCTTTTACTGGTGTGACTCACCCACAGACGCACTTTGCGTGTCTATAGAATAGCATCACTTCCAAATTACTTTCTCTAATTCTTAAGATAGATGCTAATGATTTGGGCTATTAACTAGCAAAAATTTGAGTCCTTTGTATCTACCCACATTGGTTTTTTGCCTGGACATGAGTTCCCAAAAGCTTCCCTAGGAAAGCTTATATATAAACATACGTATTATTAATAGACAAAATGTGATGTATAGCAGTATCCGTGGAAGAACTCCAGACCCCAGAAGAAAAATCTGCCTTCTTTGAATAACTTAATTAAAAGTCATAATCAGCTGTTACTTCTTTCCCTTTAAGTTTCACCCTCGAATGGTGTGAAAGTAACAGTATTACATGCTTAATTTTCCGTGTTCGAAGTCGAGGTGAACGCAGTGATGGGCGGAGCTGAGGTGTACCTTTTGCACATAGCTGTGCGCCTGGTAGTAATAGGATAGACATCTGTTGGTGTGCATATATCTTTGTGACATGTGGAGGTGTGCTTCTGTGTTTGTGTGTAGGCTGTGGTGTGAGGATCCTCATCCGTGATTCAAATTGTCCACCATGGAATTTTTTTAATACCATTTTCCGCAGTGAGTTTGAACCATGATGTCACAATACATCCAATATGTATTCCTCAGTTGTTGTTAATAAAGGATATTTTCTTAGGGTAGATTAAAGCCAGACTTTTAGGTAAAGAAGAAAGGATTTTGAACTTATGCTCTGAAGAATCATCATAACCTTAGATGTACAGCTAACACATACCCCAGGTCAAATAAATTTAGGAATAGCCTTAATGTTCTAAAAGTATGAGCACTTTGTTCGTTGCTCATCCTTGGCAGGACCAGAGAAGTTACTGGCAATCAAGCGTTACTTTGTCTGTGGTAGAGCACCGTGTTCTCATAGAGTCCCGTTAAGAAGGAGACGGAGGACTGCAGTGTTTCACTGGGAAGAGAAAAAGACTTTGCGATGTCCCTTTCGTCGTGTAATTGTAGTATCTCAGTGCGCCAGTGGTGAACTTGTTATTATGCGTGTATGTACAACATGCCATGCTGGGTGAGAAGAGGCTTACACAGAAAAGAGAGATTCCATTGATATCAAGTTCTGCAGTGGGCAAAACTAACCCGTGGTGAAAACAGTCAGAGTACTGAGGGGTGGAGAGGGGTGGAAATGGTCTGTATTTTCATCGTGGTTTGGGTCACACAGCGTTTGTCAAAATCCATGGACTGGTACAACTAAGATTTTTGCATTTCGTAGTGTGTACATTTAATCTGGAAAAAAGACCTTAAACAGTTAATGGACTCCAGTTAATCCTGGGCGTGCTGGGATGCGTACGGGTGAACTGATGCCTGCACCATATTTGAATTGCATCAAAAAATGAGCTGGATGGATGCAAATGTAACACAGCAAGTGCATGACAACATGGTACAATTATAAAGTCCAGGTGGAACGAAGAGGAATGTTCACTTTCAACTCTTATGTATGGTTAAAATATTGTGTTGTTAAAATATTATGTTATTAAAATTTAGGGGGAAATCAAAATAATTGTCACTGCATTTAAAATTTCATTGTAAGTATCTTACCTTAAGATGGGTCCTGATAAACTCAATTTAATGTGTAGTACTTTCTAACTCACAGGTAGAAGTGTATAGAATTATCGTGAGCCACAATTTTTAAAAAATGAGACTAACCAGAATTAAAAGGCAATGCATGGTTCCTTGAAGAATTTCACTAATTCGTAGAAACTGCAGTAACAGAAAAGGACCTTTGACTTCCTCACTACTCCTAAATCACAGCAGATCACACATTCAAAGTCAATCAGTATTCTTTCCTGAACTCTAATTAACACTTAAACATTATTAGTCACAAATGTGAAATCTCGATCGGTGATGACCTCAGGTATTCTAAATGTAAATAAAATTAGATTTAGATCCCTTTTAATTACCTGAGGTGCTGTAATTACAATGGCAATTGATAAACTTAATTTCTTATTAAAGGAAAAAAAAAACTTAACAAAGTTTCTCTCCACCATTTAACTTAACTCTTCGGTAGCCATGGCCTGTGCCAAAGAAAATTATCTAGCTTTATATGTTAATTATTTAGAATTATACATCATTTTAAAAATTTCATTTGGGCCCTTGAATTCATCATGTATCTCATAACTTAAATGGCTGATGCTACTGTAATATCACAAAAGGCAAAACTTCTCCAGAGACATTTTGTGCGTTAGAAAAGGTAGGTTTCTGGCAGGCAGGGCCAGTTAAATAATAATGGATGGGTGGTGGGGAGAGTATCGCAATGACTTAATGCACAAAGCCCTCTTGAAGACCAAGTGGAAATCTGTTTTGTCATCTCATCCTTCTTCCTAATTGCATCACAATACATTGTATAATTCAAACTGTGTGTCACTGTCACTTCTTCCAGAGGCCTCCGTGCAAGGGGCCACCGCTGCTAGCTTATTATTAACAGAGCCGGGAGGTGAGGGCTAATTTTCTCAGGTTCCATCCAAGACATCTTCTCCCTACTTTAAGAGGAAAATGTCTTCTTTATGGAGATTGTTGTAAGGATGATTATTTCTGGGAATAGGAAAACAGCTTCAGTGGTGATAGATAAGTCCATTTCTCTTGAAAGTTAAAAGATATCCGAAGGAAAATACGCTTGTGACAAATGGGAAGATTAGAGAAGTTTTTAAATTCCTGTTTTTTCTGTTAGCATGTGTATCTTAAAACAGGAAGCAAATTAGACCTGATAAATTTGGTTAACCCTATATTAATCAAACTGTATTAATTTTTTAAAAAGAAAACCAATTACTGTACCTAACTATATCTGTCTCAAGGTTCCTGATTTCAAAATCTACTTACGGCTGTTACGTCTTTCGTATCCTCTTGTTTAGGAAACGTGCCGTCTTCCCTTCCTTATTTATCTTGGTCTTTTCATCTATTTTTCTTTAAAACTTAGTTCAATTTCTTTGTCTTGAATAGTTTAGCACAATCAGTTTGGTACTCTATCTTTTTTGTGAAATCTTCTCTTTTTCTCTTTTGTGTTTTAAAATCCTTTTTGCAGATACTTTTTCTCTATATTGTCTTTATAGTATATTTTATTCCTCCAATATCACCCCATTTATCTGCATTTATCTTAGATATTTCTTTCATTTCACTGCTAAACTGTGTTAATTTATTTTGTAACCCATAATTTGGCCTTTTAAAAAATAATGGGTCAAAAACAAACGTCAGTCCTGTAGCCTTCCCTGGTGCAGAAAGGATGGTGAAGAGCCTCGCCATGCAGATTAAAGAATCACTGGCTGAGCCTTCACCTTCAGGGGGTGTCAGAAACATTTCTGCTCCGGAGTCATCAACTTTCTCCGCGAAGACAGCTTGATGAGTTGAGAAGAAGTGACAGGTTCATTTTTCCCCTCTTTGGTTAAGCCATTTATCTTTTAGATCCTTGCCTGCCATCTAAATTGTATTGCCAATTTATTGGGATATTCACTTGCCTTGTCTTGGAAGACTCTGATTTGCATCCAAGTTGAGAATAAGTGAGAGAGAAAGTTAATCATCTCCTGGCCTTTTGAGCAGATTTGTACTGGGTTTAATTGTAGCATTCGAAATGTTACATGTTTTGCAATGAGAGTCTCTATTCAACTCCATGTTAACCTGTATCACAGTGAGAATGTGTCCTAGTCCAAAAAGCTTTGCTCTTTGGAAGATCTTTAAGCTATATTTTTTGCGTGTCTTTATACTTCAGGTTAATCTAAGCTATGTTAGCTGCTTTTAAACCCTGCCTACTTGTTTTAATGATTTAGTCAATGAAGTAGGATAATTAATAATGAATGCTAGCTGGACACTGAGTGAAATGATACTCTCAGCCTTCTTACTGTACTGTATGATGAGAAGAGTAAAGTTCTCTTACCGCTGAGCAGATGAGGTCCTGAAGGAGAAGCCCGTTTGTCCATGAGGTCCAGGAGACCCCCTGGAGTTCCAGCCTGTAATAGGAAAGCGTGACCCCAAGTGCCATGCCCTGGTCCTTCTGGGCTTCACCACCAAACATGCCATTTGCTTGCTTCCTTGTTCTTTCTTATTCTCTTTGACATCTTTCCCCAACATATTTTTTTCTCTATCAAGCATCTTTTGAGGGGCCCATTGCCCCCTTGTCAGAGTCTTGGCATCTGTCAGAAGTACCAGCTCCTGCCACTTCCACATACGCTTGGGCAGTGCTCAGAGTTGAGCTGGCCTGGTGCCCAGGCCACCTGGGCTTGTGACCAGTGGTCAGCAACAGCTTTCTACTTCTTGCCTTTAACTTTAAATAAGTTTTTCCTTCTGTGTCTGTGCAATATTCATAATTTCTCAGTATTTCCCTCATGAAAATCACTCCTATTTTGTTTCTGTCTTAAAATTTATACCTTTTTTTATAGCACTTTTTGTACTCCCACAGGTTGTCACTTATCTGACACATTGGGAGGGGAAGGAGCCAGTACCTGGAATGAAGTGTTGAATTCTAAAACAAGTGAAGAAGAGTGAGAGATTTTGGGGTTCTGGGCTAAGATTGA
>RJWJ010049745.1:0-10144 GCA_004363605.1 Indri indri | reverse complement strand
ACGATATAATCTTATATCTAAAAAACCTGAAAGATTCTGTCAAGGAACTCCTGGAATTGATAAATAAATTCAGCAAAGTCTCAGGTTACAAAATGAATGTACAGAAATCAGTAGCATTTCTATAAACCAGCAACAGTCAAACTGAGAGTCAAATCAAAGACTCAATACCTTTCACAATAGCAACGAAGAAAATAAAATAACCAGGAATATATTTAACCAAGGAGGTGAAAGACCTCTACAAGGAGAACAAGTAATCACTGAGGAAGGAAATCACAGAGGATATAAATAAATGGAAAAAATACCCTGCTTATGGATCAGCAGAGTCAACATTGTTAAAATGTCTGTACTACCCAAGGTGATTTACAGATTCAATGCAATCTGCATTAAAATACTAATGTCATTTTTTGCAAATCTAGAAAAAATAATTCTACACTTTGTATGGAATCAGAAAAGAGCCTGAATAGCCGAAGCAACCTTAAGCAAAAACAACAAATTGAAAGGCATCACTTTACCAGGCTTCAAGCTATACTACATAGCTATAGTAACCAAAACAGCATGGCACTGGCACAAGAAGAGAGAGGCATAGAGCAATGAATCAGAATGGAGAACCCAGATGTAAAACCATACTCCTAGTGCTTTGACAAAGCAGACAACAACATACAGTGGGTAAAAGAATCCCTATTCAATAAATGGTGCTGGGAAAATTGGATAGCCACATGTAGAAGACTGAAAGAGGATTTTTTCTTTTCACCACTCACAAAAATTAAATCAGCATGGATAACAGACTTAAACCTAAGACAGAAAACTATAAGAATTCTAGAAGAAGATTTTGGAAAAACTCTTATAGATCTTGGCCTATTCAAAGAATTTATGAAGAAGACCCCAAAGACAATCACAGCAACAACAAAAATTAATAACTGGGACTTGATTAAATTAAAAAGCTTCTGTACAGCCAAAGAAATAATCAATAGAGAAAATAGACAACCTACAGAATAGGAGAAAATATTTGCATGCTATACATCTGATAAAGGACTAATAACAAGAATCTACAAAGAATTCAAGCAAATCAGCAGGAAAAAATCAAACTACCCCATTAAAAATTGGGCAAAAGACATGAATAGAAGCGTTTTTAAAGAAGATAGACTAATGGTCAATAAACATATGAAAAAATTTTCAATGCCTCTAATCATCAGGGAAATGCAAATCAAAACCACAATGAGATATCACTTAACTCCAGTGAGAATGGCTTTTATCAAAAACTCCTGAAACAACAAATGTTGGCGGGGATGCAGAGAGATAGGAACATCCATACACTGCTAGTGGAACTGAAAAGTAGTACAATCTCTATGGAAAATAATATGGAGATACCTCAAAGAACTAAAAGTAGAACTAGTAATACCACTTGATCCAGCAATCCCACTATTAGATATTTATCCAAAGGAAAAATAAAAGACACTCTGTAATAAGGAAGTCTTTTTACTATTGCTTTGGTTTGTTAACTGGATTTGCTGCCTGCTGGCAAGTTTTCACTTCAAGCTGTCCCTCTTTGTGCTGCATTTGCTGAGTCCTACCAAGCCCTTGTTATTAACAGATCTAAGTCAGAAGTTATAACTGGCATTTAGAGTCAGATGGATGGTATCATTAAAGTGACCCTGGCTTTTGTACTTCATCCCAGACCTCTCTGTCTCAGATTGAATTGTATGTCTTGATTCTGACATGAGCCACGTTTGATACTAGCCTCAGGAGAACGAATCTTACTTTGGGCCCATTGGTTGTATGTCTCCACCAGGTGTTACCTATATTCTATAGAGGACTCAGAAAAAACACTGATATTCTATGCAATATACTGGCTCAAGGGGTGGTTGCTCATGTGGAAGAGTAGTTACTGTCTGACATGCTGAGGTCACATTCCTAGATGCAGATGGCTCATTATGCCTTCACTGCTGCTGCTTATGCCCCTGTCACCAAAAATGATCCTGATCCTCAAGCCTCAAAGTTATAGGGAAAATACCCATGGCACCCCTGTGGCATAGCCAAAGCTAATTCAACCCCTGCCATGAGAGAGGGCCCTAACCCTAATGGCAACGATTTGAGGCTCTTTTGAAGAAGAAACTGAAAAATATGAGCAGGGTAAAGTGAACCCCCTGGCCCCCAAGATAATCCCATAACACCAAGAAGATAGGCAGGTGAACAGGCAGGAAGAAAGGAAGAAAAGAAAGGAAGAATGAAAAAGGAACAGAAAAGAAAGAAACCTAGTTATAGGAGGAGTAAATGAGCAAACAAAAAACTGAAACAGAAGTCCATGATTTGACCCAAATGTAAATCTAAAATTTACTAAAAGAATTTATTATACATAAAAAATAAAAGTGTGCTTATCAGCTTTTACAGCTCAACAATATAGGTTCTAAGTTAACTTTAATATATGCTGAAATATAACAATTGGCAAAACCTCACAGCAGCGGATCAGAAGAGCAAGAGAGCACTCCTTTTAACCTCAAATTCTTTTATCAGAATGTAATCACATACATGAAGACAGAACTTATCACCTCCCAAAGGCCACACCTCTTAATATGGTTGCATTGGGAATTGCCTTTTGACATGAATTTTGGAGGGAACAAAAACTTTGAAACCACAACATTGACCAAGGCACTCATCTGACTTCTCAGTATACATGTTAGACTCTTGAATAAGGCTTTCAATGGAATTTTCACCTTCCTTACTGGCCTCAGGCTACAGGCCTCCTAGAGCACCATAATGGCTTATTTAAGTCCAAAATCAATTAAATTAAACGGCATGTTTCAGTTGACAGTCATATCTCAGGGGTGAATTGTAATAAAAAACCCGACTCCACTCTTTTTTCAATGTTTGACTGCTTACAACTTTTAAGCCTCACCCTTCCTCTTCCCCTTCTGCCACATATCGAAGCAAGCTGAATAAGAATGCCCAGGTTCTCCTTCCTTTGATGCCTATGAAAACTTTAAAACCACACATACGACCCAGCCCCACCACTAACCACCATAAAAACTTTAAGCCAGTTTCCTTTTCTGGCCCCCTCAAGCCATTTTTTGGAATGCTTGGGAGCTTTCCTGCTTTTCCCAGAAATCCTCATTATATAAGTCATAAATCTCTTGGGATATTTGCATATGTGTGATGTGTGTGTGTGTGTGTGTGGGAGGGGGTGACATCAATCTTGATATTTGAACCAAATTTTGGGTGTATATAGGCCCATCCTACATCTTCAGAGTGGCTATACAACCCACTAAATGAGAATCCGCTTGTTTAAAACTATCCCCAAGCAAATAATATATTATTCACTGTTCTAGAACACTTTAATATAACTTGCTTCTCCAGACTAACATGTTGTTTTTCTTTAGTTCTGTTCCCTTTCTAACTTATAAATAAGACAGTACTCTTTTTATTATCTCATAAAAACAATGTTTACCTATATATTTACCAATTTATTTGAGCACCATTTCTTTTTCTATTTCCTTCTATCTCCTACCTTCTGTCCATGGTCATTTTCTTTCTTTCTTTTAGCAGTTCTTTTATCTCACAGCTTTCATCATTGTCAACTCTTTATAGATGATCCGCCTTGCCTTTGTGACTGCTTTTAAGAGCTTCTCTTTGGTTTTATGCTGTTCCATCACAAAGTGTGAAGGTGTAGGGTTTTTTCATCTCTAATTGATCCTGCTTGGTATTTACTTGGCTTCTGTATGTGTGGATTCATGTTTTTCATTTATTTTTAGCCAATTTCTCTTCAAATGTTCCCTCTTTCATTTCCTCTTTTCTGATTTTCTGGCAGTTCCTTCAACTTATATTGAACCTTATTCTTTCCTCCATATTTCTAAAACTATCTTCTACATTTTCCATTTCATGTCTTCTTCTTGTACTATATTCTGGATAATTTATTTGGATTTATCCTCTAATTTACCAATTCTTTCTTCAGCTGTGTCTGATCTGGTGTTTAAACTCTACATTTTTAAATAATTTTATTCTTTATAACTAAAATTTCTATTCTTTTTCTAATAATTGGGTCATTTTTGAGGTCTTTGCTTTTGCATTTTTGGTTCTTTTATATCTTTAAACATTTCATTTATAGTTATATTGTGTTCTCTGTTAATTTCAACATCTGAGGTCCTTGGGGACATTTTTGTTATTGTTTTTCCTAAAGTACAGTCATGAAGTCTTCATTTTAATGATTTTATCAGTTTTCATTTTGAGCTAAATTTGCTTGGGCTTAATCTGTAAAAATGCTATAGTTTAAATAGAAGTTACTGTCTTCTGGAGAGCATTTGCATTGGCTTCTGCTAAGAGCCAGGGGTTGCTGTCAACCTGGAATCACTTGAGTTCACCTTATTTTTCTATGTAATATTTTTTTTTATTTTTTTTTTTTAAATTTCAGAATGTTACAGGGGTACAAACAATTTGGTTACATATATTGCCTTTGCACCACCTGAGTCAGAGATACAAGCATGCCCATTCTGCAGACAGTGGTTCACTTTAAAGATCCTAATCAGGTTTCCCATTTTGCAAGTGACAGACAACTGTGTCTCTTACTGCTTCACTAATATTAGCACTTTCTTTTGAGGCAACTTCACTTTTCCAGTTTGTTTTCCAGTTACTGCTCATTTGTCTTATTCCAGCCTAAGCTCACATATTAATTTGCATATTTATTTGTTGATTTAGAGGTGATTCTTAGAGATTTTCCATAACCCCTGTGAGTCTAGCAATGCATTAGAAAAGTGTGTTTTATTTAGGATCTAGTTGACATGTATCAAAAAGGCCCTGAGAATTTTCCTTACTCCTAGAAGGAAAAATTTAAAGATCAGAATTTCAGCCCCTTGTGGTAGAGCTATACAGGGGCAGGGGTTAAGATACGCCTCTTAACGTACATCCCGGAACAACTCCCTCCTCAATCTACACATCACAGGGGCAGCCCTTCCACACATTTCAGCAGAAATAGGAGATTCATCATTTTGTAACTTTTCCAGATTTTATTCTTTGCATTGTCTGGAATTATATTTTTATTAAAAATGATTTTATTTGTATGCGATTGTGATTATCTCTATTGTTTATTTTGTTTTGGTTTTTGTTTCATTTTTAGGGCATTTAGCAGTACTTTTCAAAATGCCTTGGCATGCTGATAATAATTACTAAAGACATAACCTTCCCCAAACTGTTTGTGTTATCATTCTGATAAATTAAAAAACATTTTAAACTCTTTGCCTAATTTTATCAACCTGGGGATTTGATTTATACCTTGAAGAAGATTAGTTTGGACTCAGCATTTACTAACTACTAAATTTTCCTTTAACAGTACATCTTTCCTGAGCTACAGCTTCCAACTGATATAATTATTATACAGAATTTAGAGTAGTTCTATGCTGCCTTGATTGTTTATCTTATAACTAATAGCTTATAATTATAACAGCAAAACAGTTTTGAAAAGCAGAATTAGTTTAGTGGCAATTAAATTCAAAAAGCCATTCCAAAGAAAGCTAAGCAATAACTTTGAGTCATACATAAGATGGAAAAGCTTCAAAACATAATGTTTTAAAACATCTAGTAGAAAAGTGACATAGTACCTATGATTTTCTTGTTTCATTTTTCTTTAGCTATAAAGAATTATATATTAAAATTTTACATGAAAAGATTACAAAATGTTAAAGAGTGCATAAAAATGCTGAGATGACCTCCATGTGTTAATAAACTCTCAAAATAGAGTTTTTCATATTTCTTAACGAGGAAAATTAAATTTCCACATTTTATTTATTGCCACTTTTTTCAGGGGTGAAAACAAAATGAAAAAAGGGGTGAAAACAAAATGAAAAATTTTATGTAGTTCAAATTACTGAGAACTCTTTCACAATCCCCCATAGCAATTAAAAAGACTACACGGTATAAACATTTTCCTGCTCGGCAAGGGATTTCTGCCTTTAAATTTTATCTTTATCAAAGTAAATAAACGTTGTACAGATTTGCCCTAATAAAAACTCCAGTTCGAGTCATCATGATGTAACTGGTAGTGAACTCACTTTCTTGCCATAAGCAACAACAAAAACGTGCATGGTTGTGATTTATGAGAAAAGGGAGGCACACGTGAGTACCATGTTTGCCTGACACTCTCTGTGGAGGCACATTTGGATTATGGAACTGAGAGATCAAGCTAACATTTCTCACAAATCTGCAATTTGGGCAGGACTCAGTAGGGACACTTAATTTCTGTCCCACTCAGTCATCTGGGGCAGCTCAAAAGCTATGGGCTGAAATCATCTGAGCTTTTGTTCACTCACATATTTTGTGGGTGACACTGGAAAGACTCAAACTGTTGGAGACTGTGACAGCTGGGGTTCCTTGGGTGTCTCCATCTCTGTGTGGCCTCCATGTGTGGTCTGTGCAGCATGAAGCTTTAGGATAGGCAGACTTCTCATATGTCAACTCAGGGCTCTCAAGAAGGTGTGTCTCAAGAAAGGGAAACAGGCAGAAGCTGAATGGCTTTTCCTAACCTAGCCTTAGACACTATGTTGCTTCTCATCCAATATATGAGAAGGGAGTCACCAACACTGGCCCCAAATTCAAGGGGAAGGAATTCAACTCCTCCACATTTTATGGAGGAGTGTCAAAACATTTGCAGACATGTCTTGAAACCATTTTAAGATCCAGAAGCACATGTAGATTGGCCTTAGATGGAGACAGGAATCAAGTTTCATGTAGAAGAGATAAATTGATACATTGGGTTGAGAAGAGGAAGCAGGATGATATGGTAGTTCTCAGAAATACATAATTGCTTGATCATAAAAGTACACAGAATGCAAATGTAGGGCAAATTTCATACTGTCAGCTTTGAAGAAAGAACATTTAGCCAAAATTTCTTGAAGAACAGTCTTTGGACTGTGTCTTGAAGAATATGGGGCATCTCAAGGAAGAATTAGCAAGATGGGTGAAAACATCAACTTAGGCCTTAATCTAGATGGCATGAGGCTGGGGATGGAGGAAGCCAGGGACCAGTGATAAATCAAAGTTCACAGGTTAACTGCAGAAACAGACAAGTACAGACAAATTTTCAAAATGGAAATATCTGGTCTTGGGTGGTTTCAGTCGAGAAGGATAAACTGAATAATGACAATAAATTTGTATTATATATATTTTTAATTTCAGGGAAAATCTTTAAGAAAAATAATGTAGTGCCCAAAGGAGAAAGTACATTAATTGAGTATGAAAGGTCTCTAAAAAGGTCTGTCTTGGTATGGAAATGAAAGAGAATATGATAGAAAATTAAGCATGAAAGTGCATGATGAAAAGATAGAATAGGGACTCAACAATAAAGAAAGAAGAAAGAAATAGAGTTAAGAATAAAGTATAATTTTCAGCAACAATAAAATCCGAGTGCTCAGGTAAAAGTATTGCTCTGTGACCCGGGCTAGAGTGCAGTGGCATCATCATATCTCAACCTCAAACTCCTGTGCTCAAGCAATCTTCCTGCCTCAGCCTCCTGAGTAACTAGGACTATAGGCATATACCACCATGCCTAGCTAAATTTTCTGTTTTTTTTATAGAGATGGGGTTCTTACTATGTTTCTCAGGCTGGTGTTGAACTCCTGGCCTCAAGCAATAGGAGGAAGAATTTCATTATCAAAATATTTCATTTAAAGATGTATAAAAGGAGTTACTTGGCAGCAAAAAAGGTAAGACAGGGTTTTTTTTTTTAATAAGCAAGATTTTAAAGTTATCAAACAAATTTATTATGCATATAAAAAGCTACAGATTCTATCAGAAAATAGTCATTACTTGTGGGAACTACAAGGCCTTTTTCTAGTATACAATAACAATATTCCTGTACATGATAATATGTTAGGATTTCGGCATAGCTATTGGCCAACAACACTTGCTCAACACATTTTTATAAATTAAACTATAATCATAGAAGCAATGAGTTTTAAATCCTAAATACATGAGACCATAAACTGACATACAAAAGATTATAAAATGAATAGATTTCTGAAGGTACATTTTGAAGTAAGCTTTAAACATTTTTCTTATATACATATTATTAATATATATCTAGTAACCTCAAATGAGTTAATAATTAATTCAGTTAAGAGATCCATTTGCTGTCATATATAGAGAATGATTTTTTAAAAAATTATTTGATATGAATTTACAAGAACATTCGGGTACTGTATGAGGCAATTTACATACAAATTTCTAGCCTATACAATAACCCTGCAAGTAGGTACTACCATTATCCCTACTTTCTCAAGGAGATACAATGTATATTGTAGAGATCACCAGACTTCCAAGATGACACAGTTTACAAGTGTCAGGATGAGGATTTGAACCCAGCTCTGGCTCCCAAGGATGCATTTCATTACACTGACTAAGGACACAATCAAAATATGAATTTGAGGGTGAATTTAAAACTGTATCTAATAAACTGCTTTAATCATGCATGAACATGAATATACGTATACACAAAAAACATCCTACATCCTGGTACATAAGAAGGCCAATGTTGGAGCCCGGAAGACCCACTTATGAGAATAAATTTACTATGATAGAATATACATATAAAACATGTTTTTATGAGTATAAGATGAACTGATTTTTTTGTTTGATTTTTGTTTATTTTTTGTTCATCCTCAAAAATTCTTCCAAGAGGTATTAATAATATTGATCAATATAAAACCTAAGTTTATAATCTGGACTATTTTAAAATATTTACATATATTTTTCTCTCAGAAACATATATATATATGTGTATATATGTATGCTTTATTTATACCATATGTATGATTCTAGAATATATATACACACACACATATACATCTCCCTATCACCCTATTTGTCTATCTAAACAGAGATCATCTATTTCTCTCTCTCTCTCTTTCTCTACACACACACACACACACATATCATTAGGCAAGAGAAAATTGCCTAATATTACCTTCAGAGACATCTATTAAAAATATTGTTTCCGTAATGGACATATACTATTTCAAAATTGGTATTCTGATATAAGGAAAGGGTGTGATATTAATAGTCCTATAGTAATGTATGTCTTAGTTTTACTTTAAGCTCAATTATTAGAATTAACTTTACACTTTACAATAGATTTCTTTTCCTTTATTTTTTTTTGAGCATATTATTGGGGTACGAATGTTTAGGATACATATATTGCCTTTGCCCCACCCAAGTCAGAGCTTCAAGCATGTTCATCCCCCCGACAATGTGCACTGCACCCATTAGGTGTGAATATACCCATCCCCTCTCTCCCCTCCCACCTGCCTGACACCTGATGAATGTTACTACTATATGTGCATATAAGTGTTGATTAGTTAATATTGATTTGATGGTGAGTACAATTTCATGGTCCTTATTTTTCCATTCTTGTGATACTTCACTTAGTAGAATGAGCTCCAGCTGTATCCAGTATAATATTAGAGGTGCTAGATCACCATTGTTTTTTGTGGCTGAGTAGAAATCCATGGTATACATATACCATATTTTATTAATCCAATCATGTATTCATGGGCACTTGGGTTGTTTCCACATCTTTACAATTGTGAATTGTGCTGCTATAAACATTTGAGTGCAGATGTCTTCTTTATAGAATGTCGTTTGTTCTTTTGGGTAGATGCCCAGTATTGGGATTGCTGGATCAAATGGTAGTTCTACTTGTAGCTCTTTGAGGTATCTCCATATTATTTCCACAGGGATTGTACTAGTTTGCAATCCCACAAGCAGTGTATGAGTATTCCTATCTCTCCACACCCACACCAACATTTATTATTTTGGGACTTTTTGATAAAGGCCGTTCTCACTGAAGTTAAGTGATATCTCATTGTGGTTTTGATTTGCATTTCCCTAATGATTAGAGATGTTGAGCATTTCATACGTTTGTTGGCCATTAGTCTATGTTCTTTCAAAAGGTTCTGTTCATGTCTTTTGCTCACTTTTTGATAGGGTGGTTTCATTTTTTCTTGCTGATTTTCCTGAGTTCTAAATAGATTCTAGTTATCAGCCCTTTATCAGATGTATAGCATGCAAATATTCTCTCCTATTCTGTAGGTTGTTTGCTCTTGTGATAGTTTCCTTGGCTGTGCAGCAGCTTTTTAATTTGATCAGGTCCCATTTATTTATTTTT
>RJWJ010049744.1:0-10142 GCA_004363605.1 Indri indri | reverse complement strand
AGCCACACAGACCACAAGTGAAGGGACCAGTGGAATCCAGGCAGCTTCCCCGAGGCCACAGAGGGGGTTTTAATCAGTGGGCCACAGAGGCGCACCTAGCTGAGGGATCGCCTTGTGCCAGGCACTGTCATAACCGTGAACATTTACTCACTGCTTCCTCACTGCAGCCCTGTGAGGAGGGGGTCAAACGGTGAAGCTGCTCCTAAGAGCAGCGACTGCAGCCCACGTAGATTCAGACTCAGCAAGTAAAGAGCCTCTGTCCCCCGACTCTTCCTGCTTCCCTCCCTTCCTCCCTCCTCTCCCGTCCCACTTCCTTTCTTTCTTTTTTCAATTATAAATGACATTATGATGAATAAATCTCCTTACATATTTAGGAGCACATTCATGAAGACAGCTCAGAAAAAAGTTCCAGAAGTGGAATTATGATCTCTGAAGTAACTTCACTGTTTTAACTTTGTTTTTCTGATTATAGGAACATTTTACACTTTGTGAAAAAAAAAAAAAACACTTTACTATATACAGTAAGGTATAAAGAACAATATTAAAATAGAGATAGCACTGTTAATATTTAATGTTTTTCACAATTTTTGTATGTCTGTGTACACATAAAACTGTGGAAAACACATATAAACACACTTACATATCATGTCTATCTTTGCCAATTAATCTATAGTTTTTCCTAACTATGATCGCGTCAGATGCAGCTTTGTATTACGGATTTCTAACTTGATATCAAGTCTTGAGCATTTTCCGCATCAGGAAGCGTCCTTCCTCAGGGTGCTTTCTAACGATGAAAGCTTAGCTCCATGTGGGCTGTGCCCTATTTAAAAAATTTCCTGTTGTGGGGCATTTTTAGATTGGTCCGTTTCCCTGTCCCTGGCAATGCCGAAATGGGCATCTTTGTGGCATCTCTGATGATGCCATGGGGTCCAGCGAAGGAAACTGAGAAGTTGGATCCTCAGGGGCTGAGGGGGAGGAGCCTTGGGAATTAGAGCCAGAGCTCTGCTCATGGCCCGCCCCAGCCTGCATCCCATTGGCCAGCTCTGATTGGCATTTGGAGCTGCCAATGGCCATGCCGCCTATGATGTCATCTCAGGTCCTAAGCGAGGTCTCCAGACTTCTTCCAGGAGCCTCCGTCTCCTATCTTGGTATGACTGAGCTGGTTCCCTCTCTGGACTGTTCCCTCTAGAAAGACCCTGGACCCTGCCCAGCCGAGCCGGTCCCTGTCGGGTCTCAGCCCTTCCCCATCAGTCTCCCCTCACCTCCTTGCCCTGCGGTCTTGTCCTCCAGGTCTGAGGTGGACACTCACGTAGCCCGGTGTGTCCTGTGGGGAGAAATCAGGGAAGTCGCATCTCAGAGTCTTAAGAAACACAAGAGGGTCCTGGGTAGAGAGACGAGGGGGCCCAACTTCTTCCACCACCCAAGCCCTCCCCATGTGGGGCCCTAGGAAGTGGGGGAGACGGATCTGGGGGCTCAACCCCTACACCAGGAGTCATCAGCATTCCGCACACTTTGAAAGTTTCTGGGGTCTTAAGGTCACTGGGGGAAGATGCCATTGGGTGGGGGCTGGGGAGGAAAAGAGGCTGCATGAACCTGAGGAAAGAGTTGGCACCACCACCCTAGTTACCAGTGGTTATAATAATAATAATAATAATGATAATAGGGATAACAGCAATTTACTTCACATCTATTATAAGCCTGGCTCTGTGGTAGACAGACATTATCTTTAACCCTCCCAGCAGCCACGCCACTTTAACCACACTTGCAGATGCTGAAATGGGGCTTCATAGAGGTGGAGTTATTTGCCCAAAGTCACGCTCCTAGAACATGACGGAGGCCACAGTTCCCAACCTGGCTTCTCTGACTCCCAGCCCCCTGCTCTCACAAAGACTGGAGGCCTCAGACCATGGGGAATGTGGGACCGTTAACAGGAAGGGCACAGTGGTGTTGGGTTGGTTTTGGCTGTGAGGAGGTGGCTCTGCCAGGCTAGGAGGATTCGCCCAGGTTCTGGAAGAAGAGGTGACTCAGAGAGTCTCTTGCAAACACTCCTGAACTCTGAAGTTTATCACAGTCAGTTTGGAATTGTGCATTGAATAATATTATGGTATTAATAATAACACATAAGATTTTATTGAGTGCAGACTGTGCACCAATCCTTGGCCCAAGCTTTTTACCAGTAAGAACCCACTTCATCCCCATATTAGATATGCCTGTGAGGCTGGTGCCAGGATTACTCCCATTTATAGATAGCAAGTACAGCACAGACAGGCTAACTCGAGTGGTATGACATGGTATGGTCCATACCACAGGCTCCTTTGGCTAAGGGACCATGTAATGATCATGAACAGTCTCAATGTCTAAATACTAAAATAACTAAAAATGTTATCTTCTAAAGTCTTTAGATAACATATTATTGAAAAATTCATGTATGTAGGCTTCATGTCTCCTGAGCTCCTCTTCTCCTGCCGGTTACTCTAGAATATGCCACTCCTGTGTCTTCTGGGTGGTATCTAGCCACAGTCATGATTAAAATTTGAGTAACTCCAGGATGCAATGGGGGAGGGGGGAGGAGTGGTGAGGAGGAGTTCTGATTGCTCAAGGGAGGAGACTGGATCCTGGAAGCCGTGGCATTCCTGAGGGCAGGGAGGACCACTTGTTCACCTTTCGTTCATCAGAACCCCAAGAATAAAGCCAGGTGCTTGGTAAAATGTGTGGCAGGTGAGGGAATGAATAAATGACAAATGCGTGAGTCACTCAAGTGGGCTTAATGGAGACATCCAATGTTTAGCTTTGGTCTGGAGCGGAGGTGTCTAACTTTTCTTCAAAGCCATTGATAACCTTTTCTCAAAAAATTCTAGTGGAAGCAGGATCATCATGTACAGAGGAACGAAGGTCCACGATATTTTTAGGGCTCAAAAATGTTTTCATTACTTTTAAAATTGGTAGAATAAAATGAATATAACCCATCCTCTCGATTTTATATATCTGTACATCAACACAGCTGAAAAATATAATTTTTAATATTTTTTTATAGAGAAGGAGCCCACAAAAGCAAAATGCATCCCTGAATTGGATGTCTGTTATAGAAGATAGAAAGGGTCGTGCTCTGGGGGAGTGAGGAGGGAGGCTGCATTCCTGCCCACATGGGTTCCCCAACCCACTCCAAGCTCTGGCACCTGCCGAGACCCCTCTGACGAATGTGGCTGAAGGTCCAGGAGGGGTTTCACCGGCCCCAGCCCTGCTGAGCTGAACTCTCTGAGAACTTCTGTCTTGAGACCTCTGGTGCTGACTGGCCAATAGCCTTGCATTTCTTACCTGGCAGACTCCCAGGTTCCTGCGTCCATTCTTGCCCTGCTCCTGCCCACCAAACCCCGCCACTCCCATGTCGTAAACCTCCTTTTCTCCACAGTGCCCTGAATATGAGAATTCTGTGTCTGCCTTGGGCCCTTCTCTCTTCCATAGAACAAACCTTTTTAGGGGGTGGGGCAGAGGAGGAATCACTCAACTCGTCTGTTTCTATTTTTTCATTTTTAGTCTTTAAGGACATTTTATATAATTGGCCTATAGCAATGTTGTCCATTAGAACTTTTTGCAGTAAGTCAAATGTTCGATATCTGCACTATCCAATTTGGTAGCCAATAGTGACATGTGGCTCTCCAGCACTTGATATGTGACTGGTGTGACTGAGAAACTGAATTTTTCACTTATTTAATTTTAATTCATTTATTTAAGTAGCTACATAGGGCTAATAACTACCTGATTGGATAATTCAACTTAGAGACCCTCCCTTCAAGTTTTAAATTAAATGTGACATTAAATAAAGCCAGGACTAAAATCTTGTTTAATGATTAATCTTTTTTTTAGATAAACTTTCAATATATTTTGATCTGAAAGTTTACCTTTTAATTAGATTTTTATTCACTTTAAAATTTTAAATTAAAATCCGTTCAATAAAGAGGAATTTTGATCTGCTGGACATGTTGATATATGTGACAGTCCTCAGGAAGTGAGCTGTCACGGGCATGATGATCTCAGGTGGAGAAAACTGGCCCCAAGAAACAAAGGCTCTTTTTTCCTAGACCTGGGCAATCAAAGTAGATCCATCTGCTGCCCTTGCCCCCATCTTAGGAGGAAGGAGGCAACAATCCTTGGTCCTGGAAACCTTCTGTAAAAACTAGCTTCCTCTTGGGCACAGTGATGAAAACTGCTGAGTCAGCTGGACACTGGTCTAGGATCGATATAGCTCAGAGTCCTGCCCATCTCCTCAGAGCTCAGAGGCAAACTTGGGCATTATGCTTCACCACAACCACCACCACCAACACCGCATTTGTTACCACCATGGTCAGCATGGCCATCAACAACACCACCATGGCCACCATGGTCGCCATCATGATCATCACCAATGTCATCATCACCATCATCACCATTGTCACTATTGTCAGCATCAACATCATCTTCAATATCACCACCATCGTCATCATCACTATCACCACTGGCATCATCATTACCATTATCAGCATTGTCATGATAAGCATCACCACCAGCACCAGCATCACCATCACCATAACGCCATTGCCACCATTATTGCCATCATCACGACCGTCATCACTGTAATCACCATCATCATCATTGTCACTGTCACCATCATCATCACCACCGTCACTATCACTAACATCACCTTCAATATCAGCCGCAACATTGCCATCACCACCACCGCCGCCATCACCAGTACCATCATTACCAATTTCAACATCACCACTGTCACTAACATCACCATTGTCACCAGAATCACTGCTATAATGTTTTAAACATCTACTCCAGTGATTCTTAACCAGGGAAAATTTGCCCCCCTTGGGGTCTTTGTAGTCCCTGGAGATATTTCTGGTTGTCTATACTGGGGTGGTGCTGATTTTTACTATTAGCATCGAGTGGGTAGAGGCCAGGGATGCTGCTAAACATCCTACAATGCATAGGACAGGCTCACTGCCTCCCTCTACCCACCAAAGAATTCTCTGGACCCAAATGTTGATAGTGCTGAGTCAAGAAACTCTGGTCTACTCTATGCTGAGAACACTGCTAATCCCTTCGTCATCTACGACAGGTCTCTAATCCCTACATCACCATTCAGGGCAGATGCTGCTCTTTGCACCCTCCAGGTGGGGCCAAGGAAGATCTGAGGGGAGAAGTGATCTGCCCCAGGTCACCCAGCCAGCTAGTGGCAGATCTGGGGCTTGAACCTACACCCACCACCCAATCTCTTCTCCCTGCATGGTTGACCTCAGATACCGGTTTCCTCAACTTTGCTTGGTAAAAAGTGACTGCTAGGTACTAGATACTTGACATGCACCCCTCTTATTTCGCACCTGTCTCTCTGAGTAAAACTCAATATCCATTTTTAAACACAAGCAAAGGGAAGGGATGCTGCTGGAGAGAAGGGGAGTTGCTGGATGAAACCCCACAGCCACTCAGAGGCGTGGCTGTCTCTAAGCTCTCCCTCTTTCCCTCCAGCTCCTGGTCCTGGGGACCTGTCTGCCCCAGGTGATCCCTGACAACCCTGTCCCTGGCTTGTCCCTCCCCCTCTGGCTCAGCCTTCCTCTCTGGAAGTTCTCTCTTGAGTCCCAGCCCCCGTTAACCCCCCACCCTTGACCCAGAGCAACAAAGGGCACCTGGTCGAGTAATGGCTGATCAGAGCGTAGACCAGGACTCCACAGATGTAGACGCTTCCCAGGATTATCAGTATGATGAGGAACACCACCATGGCTCCTGAGAGGTAGAAACCACTGTCGACCACAGGTAAGGGCTCTGCAGGGAGAGGACGCCTGGGGTCAGGACCACCGTTCACTCATTCATTCGCTTATCCACACCTCTGTTTCTCAGCACCTATTATGTGCAAAGCACTGTTGTAGGTACTAGGGTTTCAGTTGCGAACAAAACAAGCTCCCTGCCCTCCTGGGGCTGACGTTCTAGCCTGGGAAGTGGACAGTGGACAATTAAGAAAGAGATGCATAATACTGCAGGCAGCCCTGAGTGCTCCGGAGAAGAATAAACCCTCATAAGGGGATAGACAGTGGCCTGGGGTGGGGGCAGTGCTGGTTAGACAGCGGCACTAACCCCCTGCACAAATACTCCTTGAGCACCAACTCTGTGCCAGCCACTGTGTCCACCACCAGGACAAACAGTGAATGAAAGCTCCCCCGACCTCTGCCTTCCTAGAGTTCATGGTCCAGGGGAGGAGGGAGGTGTAAGTCAGAGGGTTGCACACATATACCATGTCCTGCACATAGTAAGTGCTTAGGAAGTAGAGTGGTGTGGCTGAAATAAAGTCTCTGGGCCATAGTGAGTATTATCAATGCACTTTCTCACATAGTTTCTTTTCATTCTCTCAGCAACCCTGTCATGCGGGGACTCTCATCATCCTGTCACTACTGATGGGGAAACTGAGCCTCAGAATGGTGAAGCTGCTTGTCCTTGGCTCATGCAGATGGGTGGCACCTGAGCTGGGATTTGAACCCAGAACTTTGGCTCCAGGGCCCCTGCATCTCACCGTCCTACTCCTCTGCTTTCGACGTGAGCATGTCAGCCTCTCTCCACGATGCAGAAGATTGGAACTGTGGTTGCTGAAAAGACGCTTTCCCCATTTACAAATTCACTCCCAAGCCAAGCTTCTAAATCCAAGACCATGACAATTCTCTCCTTCCCCTCCACCTGTCCCCTGTCTGTGTCTTCCCCTTCCTCCTCGTGTCAGAGGCAGTCAAGGGGAACAGCTGGGGACACAGGCTGTGGGTTCAGGGTGCCTGACCTGGATCCTGCCTCTTTTGTGGGTTAGAAGTGGAACCTCAAATAAAGGACTCGCACTCTGGGGGGCTCAGTTTTCTCACCTGTAAGGTGGAGGCGATGCTAATAAGAGTCACTTACTGCATAGGGAGGTGATAAAGGCCTCACAGGTTAGGCGGAGGTGGGCACTGACTAAGTGCTCCGTAATCGTCGGCTACACTTATCACCTGGCGACCATCCTGACTCTGATCTGAGGACTCTGGAGGATCCACAGAGGAGGCAGCTTTGGACCCAGATCCCAGAAGATGGGAGGATTTCACCCAGAAGCTGTGAGCACAGGATGGTAAGGGGACGATGGCATTCATGGTGACAGGCACCGCCCAGACAAGGGCATGGGGGCAGGAAGATTTGGAGGACAAAAGCCTGGAGGGGGAGCTGCCACACTCACTCCCAGGGGGAGGCTGGATCCTGACATTCCTGTACAGGGTCAGCTGGGCCACAGGGTTCTCCATGATGCATCGGTAATGGCCCATCTGCTCCCAAGCCAGACTCGACAGGGTCATCTTTGCGTCCGAGAGGTCCAGGAGGGAGCCGTTGTGGATCCAGCGGTACGTGCTACTCGGGCGGGAAGTGGAGATACACTTGATCTCCACCTGGGAGCCGAGCTTTGCAGTGAGGATGCCGTCGAAGATCTCGGGCAAGCCCCGCAGCATCACGCTGTCGGGATCATCTGCAGGGACAGGGCAGCAGGCCCAGAGCTGTTTCTGACCCCTCAGGGTCCCGTCTCCTTCCCTCAGTCCACATGAAGTCCTTCCCCAGCCAGAAGGGGCCCTGAGCCGACCTAGACCTCCCCAGGCAAGGCAGCTGTGCCGGCGAGAGCATCTTCCGTGATCAGCCCCACGGCCACCCTTCGCATCACATAAAGGAGGTGCGAAGTGGGAGCAAGCAAATGGGCCGACCACGTGCCAGGCACTCTTCTAAGCGCCGTCCCCACGCAGCTTTAATCCCCACGACAGCTCAAGTGATCGGTTCCACTAATGGATCCCTTTTATAGGTGCAGGAAACGAGGCTCAGAGGAGAGGACTAGGGTCTAAGCCCCCTACTGAGAGGGAAGGATATGCAAGTCCTGAACAGCCACAGCCTCTGCATCCGGGTCTCGATTCCAACCTCTGACCTGTAAACCGCGGCATGGAGGTCAGAAATCGTCCACACCGCGACCCGGGCTCCCGTGGGCCCGTCCCCGCAGCCGGCTAATTAGGAAATCTGAGGGACCATGAGAATGGTGGCAGATGGAGATGTGAAAATGATTTTACGCTTGTGATTTTTTTTTTTTTTTAAGTTGAAAGATGCGAAAGAGTTTGATGTTCTCCTGTGAACAGTCCTGGAACGTTGGAAAGCATCGGGGTCTCAGAGCCGTAAGTTCAATGTATTAGATTTACAGGAACCGCTGGACACTTCCAGGCGCTCTTGCTGGGTTCCAACACTGTCTGTCTGGCAGCCGAAGAGGCATAAAGAAAGGAGAATGTGTGGGATGCATCATTAAGTCTTTAAATCAAACTGTCTAAGGGACTGTAGTCAGTTCAATTTGAAGCAAAGAAGAAATTATGATGATTTTCCTAAAGTTAGACGAACAGAATAAAGAAATCATCCAGCAGAAGCTGAAGGCTCGAGGGAAACTAGGATTGTGAAAACTTGATAGATTATTGATTTAAGAAACAATTGGTTGTGTAAGAAGTCCCCTCTTGACACAAAAGCCCAACCTCACCTAACCCACACTGACCATTTCTAATCTGAGAAGTGAGGATTGGGTTCCTCATTTTAAATCGAGTGCTCCGTGGTTCTGCGTGGTGAGGGAGGTTCCCAGGCCACAGAGCCAAAGAGCCCAGCTAGGATCCCAGTGCAGATGAGGTCGGCTGCAGGCCGGCCCAGAAGGGGACCGCTGTCCAGTCTGCCTGGCCTGTCACTTTGTCCCTGGAAGGCCCTGAGCCCACCCTGGCTTCATTCCCATGACCCCAGATCACTCACAGGCCACAGTCGGGGAGATCTCCTCACTTTACTGAAAGATCTCAGGGAAACTTTCCACCACGCACTGCAGGGTCCTGTCATAGCGGCCGACCCTGTGGATGACGAGGGTCTTCTGTCGGGGGAAGTAGTTATCCGGTGACTGCTGGATGTCGGTACAGCATTCAAATACCAGGCGACCCTGGTGATGTTGGCGTGGCAGTAGGTGGCCGCGGAACCCATGTTCTCCACCAGGGAGGCGGCGTTGACTGAGATGCCCGGGTTGCTTCCCAACACTGGGAGAAACAGGAAGAGGGAGCACATTAGGGGCGGGTGTGCCTCTCTGAGCTCCATTCCTCTCCGGGAGGGGGTTGGGGTATGCTGGAGAGAAGCCAAGAGCTCAACCATGAGGTCTGGGGTCTCGGGAAGAGGTCGGGCTGGAGCTGAGAGGGCAGAGGGGTAGGGAGTGGGCCGTGAGGCTGCCGAGGCGTGGGCCCGTCCTGGGACATCACTCTGGTGTGAGCTTCAGTAACCGTGAGCTCTTCACATAGACACGTGACCCGATGGCTATTTCCGAACCCCCAAACCAGGAACCCTCATCCGAGGATCCAGGTGGCATTTGAATGACACATGATAAATGATCCCAATAGTGGAGTCCCATTCACTTTACGAATACTCCCTCCAACCTTGCAACAAACTGCAATGGTGAACATTTCCCCCATGCCACAGAGGAGGAAACTGAGGCTCACAGAGGGAAGACAAACGGCCTAGGGAGTCAGAAACAAATACAGGACTTCTTGTCTTCAAAGTCCACCCTCCCCTCCCCGAGCCCGTGGAGCCCCCAGGAGCTGTCTGCAGGAGACAGAACTCTAGGATGGCGCCAGGGTCTTCACGCCCTGCATAATCCTCCACTCTCAAGTGTGAGTGGGGCCCATGATTTGCTTCCAACCTAATATGACAGAGGTTCACGAATGGCACTCTGATCATTACCTTCTGCTGTGTAAGACTCCGTCTTACCGGACTAGAGAAGGACACTTAGCTGACCTTGAAGAAAGGAACAGGCATGATGTGAAGTACCCACGGACAGAGCCACGCATAGGGCATTGCGGTGGCTTCAAGATCCCAAGAGTTTCCAACCAACAATCGGGAAGCAGCCAGCTGGGGCCCTTAATCGTACAGCTAGAAGGACGTTATTTGGGCCACCAATCAGAATGAGCCTGGAAATAGATTCTTTCCTACTTAATTAAGGCTCCAGATGAGAACATAACTCAGGCCAGTGATTTCTGAGACTCAGAGCAGAGGATTCAGCTAAGTCACTCCCAGACTTCTGGCTCAGCTACGCCTGGACTTTTGACCCCCAGAAACTG
>RJWJ010049743.1:0-10142 GCA_004363605.1 Indri indri | reverse complement strand
AGAATTCACGTTGACTCCTGCTTAATCTTTAGCTTTGCAGCGAGTTAGGCTGGCTTTTCTCCTTAATGATTTAAGTATCCAATACTAAGCTCTCCTGTCAAATAAACCAAAAGTCTGGCTTTTTTCTGTTTGTAGCTATAATAAATATTTATCTATGGTCTGAAGAAAGAGGGAAAAGTCAAGCTGGTTGTGGTAGAACACATTTCTGCACATATCATCAGCAAGTGCTGAAAAGAGTGATGCAGTTATCCACATTAAATGCTCAAGTCTCCCAAGTGGAGGAGGGTTGGTTTGTTTTCCCGACAATGTCTACTTAATTTTCTCTAATTTTTATTTTACTTTGCTAATTGAGACTTCTGCAAGATCTAAGACTGCATTGGATTTAGTCTAGGAATTTGTAGATTAAGAGAAGCCCTTGAAAGCAAGCGGTGGATATCCTTGACGTTACGGAGTAATACTCAAGTATCCATGTAGATGGAAAGGGGACATTTAGATAACATAGAAATTCTTCTTATTTAATTTGGATTCCTGTCCTGCATGCACATGCATTTATATCACATAGCAACGTGCTGTGCTTGCAAATTGCTGACAGGGTCTGGAGGAAGACAGTGCCAGGACTGCATCCCTATCTCCTTGGAATCTTCCAAAAGGGTGGGGAGGGTGTGTTGCAGCTTGGAGACTCTTCAGGTAAAGTTCTAAGAACTACTAGAGCCTCTCAAGTAGTAAGGTTTCTGTTATGCTTTATTTATTTATTAGAGACGGGGGTCTCCCTATGTTGTGCAGGCTGATCTGGAACTCCTGAGCTCAAGGAATCCTCCTGCCTCAGTCTCCCAAGTAGCTGGGACTACAGGCACATGTCACTGCACCCAGCTACTTCTATTATACTTTAAACCAGGTATGTTATTTTCCTGTTGTTGCAGTAACAAATTACCACAAACTTAATGGCTTAAAAACACACACACACATACTGAGTATCTTACAGTTCTGGAGATCAGACATCCAAAACGGGTCTTACAGGCTAAAATCAAAGTATCGGCAGGTGTGTCTTCCTTTCTGGAAGCTCTAGAGGAGGATCCATTTTCTTGCCTTTCGCAGCTTCCAGAGGCCACATACATCCCCCCGACCCCGTCTTCAGAATGTATCTCTCCAATCCTGCTTCTGTCCTCACATCTCCTTTTTCTGACTTTGACCTTCTTGCCTCACTCTTATGAATACATCTGGCCCACCTGGACAATTCGGATAATCTTCCCATCTCAAAATCTTAAATCCATTAAGTCAGCAAAGTCCCTTTTGCCATGTAAGCTAACATAGTCACGGGTGTCAGGGATTAGGACATAGACATTGTTCGGTGTCCCACACCAGCACCGGTCACGCTTTCTCAAACTTGGGACCGATCCCCATCTTCAGCCACCACAGCAAGTTTAACCTGGGCCGGGGCCCTTAGGGGTCCAGGCTTGTGCAACACCCACGTCAGTGCAGCTTCTGCGCCGCACGCCCTTCGCAGCCTGCCTCTGGCTCTGATGCATCCGAGCAGCCAGGACACAGTTGAGCAGCCGTGGGGAAGAGCTCTCAAGTCCCTGCAAAACAATTTCAACCCCGGTGTAATGGATGCGATGAATAAGCATGAAGGGTGACATAGTCAAAGATATTTCTATTTTTGTCTCCCACTGTCTTTCTAAAATTTGTCCGGGGAAGGGGTATGAGTGGATGTCTTGATGGAGCACTGTGCGTATTTCAAGCAGGCTAGTTCTTGGCTTACTGGGACATGGGGCATCTCAGGCCCTTGTCCTCTAAGTGCCAGTAGCATCCTCCCCACCAGGCACTGTGGCAATCAAAACCCACTCCCACACATTTCCTAATGACTCCTAGAGAGGTGGTATTGCCAGAAATTCAGGCAGGGTCTGTTCACTCTCAGGTCCTCGGGAAGTGGGTGTTTTATGGTCGCTGTAGGTCACACACACAGTCTCCATCAGCCATTAGAATGCCCGGTCCAATGTGAAAACCAAAATCCCAAGGGACTTAGGGCCGCTGCTGGGAAATCTGCAGTAGGACATGGGGACTGTCAACGTCTTCCTTATCCCCCTCCCTTATACACACTTACTAACTTGAGTGGGCAAGAGCTGGGGAAAGGGGTCAGAGAATCCCTGAGTTTCTTGCCAATGGCTTGACCACAACTGACTTTTCCTTTTGTGGGGCTTTTGTGAGTTTTTTGGTGATTCCCATCACTGGGAATCTGGCACAGCTCTCAGGAAGTACAGGAGGCATGCCACCCTCGAGTCCAGATCCACGTCAGTCTCTGGTGTCCCCACTTCAACCCCCCCACACACACACACGCACGTGTGGCTCAAAAGTCGGGGAGCCGCCGCTTCATTCTGCGTATGGTGCTCCAGAGCCTGACTTTGGAATGTCCCATCTAACTTAGTACCTAGTGGAAACTTCCATGTAGCATCCTATTGTGGTCAAGAATTAAGAGAATAATTTCAAAACAAATAATTTACAGCTGATGCTTCAATAGCAGAGGACCTCTGGGTCTCTGAGATTCCACAGCACTGTCGAGTACATACAACTCATTTTTATAATCCAATACCTTTCCAAGCTGAATTTTGAAGATAGTGCTTGAAATGTCCTTTTGTCTGGAAGAGTGTTAATATTTAGGAAGTTTTTTCTCCTTCCCGTTAGAACTCTGTCTTTTCTCTTTGCCGCTAATTCTGAAACTCGTAACCTTGCTGCTTTATTTTCCAGTCCTCTCCAGATGGAGGTTTGGGGACCCACAGATAACTTGTCATCCATGTGGGTTTTGACTTTAAAAAAGCATTAAGGAATGCCTGGAATACACAGGGGCGACTGACTCAAATCTGATGAAAATACAATGTCTCGTTTCACAATAATAGCTACTACAAAGTTTACAAAACATGTGCACGTATGTTTTCTCCTTTGATCCTTATGAGGCAAAGAGGAGGCAAGTCCTATTTTACAGATGAAGTGTTCACAGTGAATATTCAAGGTAGGTACTATTAGCATCACCATTAAACTGAGGCTCAGAAAGGTTAGGTAATTTACCCAAAGTCACACAGCTGGTAAGGAAGCCTTCCATATACATGCTCCTTTTGCGGTGCCTCACATTTAGCCTTTGCTCTTGAACTAGAATTTGGTCAGTTGCTCATGAAACGCTTTGATATTCACCCTATACCATAAAAAACATTTGAGAGTGTTTTTGTCTGCCTGTTTTATTGAATTTTAATGCCAGCAGAAGCCCAGATGGCCAAAAAGAGTTAGACTTTTATGGTTCCCAATTTTGGCATTTAAGGGTGAGCGAAAAGGAACATGAATTTGAGGAAACAGCGGAGCAAGGCATCCCACAAGGCATCACACGTCTTTGTAAATGAGTACTTTGGGACCCATCAAGCCAAGATAAACACTGAATCATTTCGAGTGAGACCAACTCAATCTCCTGGTCTCTATATTGCTCATTAGGAGCCCAGGGCACACAGCTCACAGGGCCGGGGTGTCAGGTTAAATCCTGGAGCACTCCTGTGAACATTTCCAGAGACCTCCCCTCGCCTTTGTCATCTGCACGTTAAAAACTTCCTCAGCCCAAGGGGCCCCTTCTTTTGCAGACCCCCTGCTGGGCAGGGCCTTCTACCCATGATTTCTGTCTTTACCTTTAACTTTAGGAAAGCCCTGTGAGCTCCCTTTGTTGCAGAGTTCTGTTCTGCCCAGCACTCAGGCTTTGTACCCTGAAGTTTTATAGTTCTTCTCGACTCTTCTACCCCATGCAGCACTTCGTAATGCTCAGGATTCTTTGTTGCCTTCATGCACATTCAAGTGTTGCTGCTACGAGGCTTCATAAATCACTGAGTTGTGGCAAAAAACTGTGAAATGCAAGGTCAGATGACAACGTTTTACTGGACACAGGAGATTCTTAAAAGCCCAAACAGCATGAATATTTAGCAGCGATGCTGTGCTACCCAGACGATAGCACCACCCAGAGTGGCAGAGACTGGTTAGCACCAGTCCGAGGACCCCATCTGATAGGATGAGGTGGTTATTATAAGTAAATAATGGGAGAATCAAGAAAAGGGTAAGTCAACCCTCAAATCTGAATGACACCCCAGAAGAAAACCTATCTTCTCTGAATTCTATAACCTCACTTCAAAGCAAGTTTATGGCACCAATAATTCTGTAGCTGGTCAGTATTTCATAATGAACTTCATGCCTTTCAGAACAATTGATGGAGTAAAGCACCCTGGGATTGTGGTAAGAACTCATTCCCAGCAGCTGTTTACCATCAAAGTGGGTAAAGCACAGATTTCAGGTTTATAGAAGCATCCCTACATTACCCAGGGATGGAGCTCACAGCTGCCTGCGCGAGGCTCTTTCAGGTTGTCAGGAAAAAGGGCTTAGATGTCCTGATTCCAACGATGAGGGTTTATGATTAACAAAGAAAACCTCGCTAAAACCTAAGGCTCTGAAGTCAAGCTGACTGATCTGAATACTGGTACTCCTATCCCTGAACAGTGTGCAGATCGGGTGGCCTTCCTCAGCCTTCATTTTGTCATCCATAAAATGGGAAGATTAATACCTAACTTATAATAGTATCTGAGATTAAATGAAATAATACCGGTCCTCAAAACAATGTTAGTTCTTTCATCAAAAACACCACCAAGAAAACAAATAGACCAACCTTAGACTTGAAAAATATTTACAGCACATTTATCTGAACAAGGGTCTATATCCAGAATATATAAAGAATTGTTACAAATCAACCATAAAAAGATGAACCACCCAATTTAAAAAATGGGCCCAGGCTGGGCACAGTGGCTCACACCTGTAATCCTAGCACTCTAGGAGGCTGAGGAAGGAGGATCGCTTGAGCTCAGGAGTTTGAGACCAGCCTCAGCAAGAGCGAGACCCCATCTCTACTAAAAATAGAAAAAATTAGCTGGGCATGGTGGCACATGCCTGTAGTCCCAGCTACTTGGGAGGCTGAGGCAAGAGGATCACTTGAGCCCAGGAGTTTGAGGTTGCTGTGAGCTAGGCTGACGCCACGGCACTCTACTCAGGGCAATGGAGTGAGACTCAGTCTCCAAAAAATTAAAGCGGGGGGGAGGCCCAAAACTTGGACAAAAGAAGATAGACGAATAGACGATGGACAAGAAAAGGTGCTCGACATCGTTATTCCTCAGGGAAATGCATGAAAGCAACAGTGAGACACTATTTCACACTCAATAGAATGACTAAAGTCTAAAAAGAGCTTAACTGCTGGTGATGATGCAGAACAGCTAGAACTCTCCCGCGTGGCTGGTGGGCGTGTGAAGTGGCGCAATCACTTCGAAAACCAGCCTGGCAGTTTCATAAATTTAAATATGCACTAACCCTATGACCCAGAAATTACACTTCTTGTTATTTGGCAAGAAAATAAAAACATATATCCTCAAAAACACTTGTATATGAATGTCTGTAGCAGCCTATTCTTGCCCATCCACATGAGAAAAGAAAAACAAATCGTAGCACATGCTTAGAATGGAATACTAACTAACCATACAAAGAAACCAACTATTGATACTTGCAACAACATGAGTGACTCTCTAAATTAAGTTGAAAGAAGCTAGACACAAAAAAGGACACTTTATGAAGTGCACACACAGGCACGTTAATCGATGGTGCAAGAAAGATTGCGAAGGAGCGCGAGAACTTTCTGAGGTCACAAATATTCTATTGTGTTTTGGTTGGTGGTTACGTGGTGTACACACATTTTCAAAATTCATAGAACTGAACATTTAAGATCTGTGCCTAGTGTGTTAAACTGTACATCACCATAAAATTACCTGTGTTGCTTATTATTTTATCATTAGTACAACAAATCCTCGGCAAGGCCACAGGCCTCGTGGGGACCTGGAACAGGACTCGCAGCTTTTAGCATATGCCAGTAGCTCTATGACTCTGACATTTGTGGTCCTGTCAGAACCGAGCATCTGTTGTTCCCTAATCTAGTGACTTTGCTCTGTCATGACTCAGATTCCCTCTCAACTCTCCGATTATTTCTACTGCTGCCTCTCTCTCTACTTCTCTTGGTTTCTATTGTAATTTTCCTACTTCCCTCTCTTGCCACTGCCCCCCACCAGAATGAGGCTGGGTGAGTTAATTAGCATTCTCTAATAGCACCCCTGGTCGGGCACCCCTATTGGTCGGATTTCTCACATCCGCCCAGCTAAAAGCTTCTGCTGCCCTCGCTTATAACATCTAAAGCTGAGCTGCCTTTGTCGGAACCCTATGTCTGTACGGTCCAATCTGCATGGCCAAATCGGCAGGGTCTCGGGACGCGCTTCATGGCAACGTGGCGGAAGGCAGGAAGTCAGGGGGCCGTGTGGGCGGCTGAGCACTTGCAGGTCCCTGAGTCAATTACTGTGATGACCATGTGCTGCCGTGGGGAAGCAGTGCCCCTCAGCTCCCTAGTTTATAAGTCTCTCTGGCCCTGGTTTTGGCACAAACATCACTGCAGCAGGAAGGATCCAAATGCATGTGTTTTTCACTCACAATACTACTCTAATACTTGGTCATGTTACCAGTAAGGTCACAATGTTGCCAGAGCTATGTAGTTAAATATATGTTTAGTGTCAACTGTTGACTCCCCAAACACCACTAGAAAAACTCGTTGATCAAGCAAAGCTAAGGGAGAACTTCACCTTGACAAAGTGTTAATAGTGCCTCAACATGGGAAAGTAGGGCAGGATGTTTTTAGGGTTTTAGGCTTGGGGCTGAGTGACTTTCAGGCAGGTGTTACAAGGGGAGAAACTGGTTAGAATGAGTCTGAGTTTATGACATAATAGCTCAGCACGGTGGGCTCCGTGAGGTGTGGGTCTTGAGGGGCGTCTTGATGAGCAAGCTGCTAGTCGGTTCACACTCTCCTCTTCCAGGAGGGAGAATTTCCTGGAGCAAGCAACTCACCTATTTTTGCTAGATCCCAGCATTGGTTAACACAGTGACAGAGAACTCTGCTTGCAGTTCTCATTGACTGACTTGTAAAATTTTAAAGCAATTTCTCACGTACTCTACTTTAATCTCCCACCTTCAATTCTGTCAATTACAAAACAAGGTTTTGGTGTAAGTCACAGCTGTTGGAGGCCTTGGGCAGTAAGAGCTGGTTGGAACAGGGTGGCTATTGTTTTTTTAAATTCCTATAAGACAGCAGGATGCTTTTTATATTTTACCTAGTGTTTCCTTTATTAACTTTGGGATCCAGTGCACTCTTCGATTTTCCTCATTTGTAAAATAGGGATAATAAATGTATCCACCTCATGGAATCGTGGTGAGGATTAAATGTCTTACATAAGTGTAAAGAGCTTAGAAACTATTATTATTATTTCCTCTTTTCTCGGCCCGGACACCCCGGCAATCTGTTAAGCCATGAACATGTCTTGTTAATCCCCCCGCCGTGGCACTTGCCCCAGGTCTTTTCCTGCCCCGTCACCTTTTGCCCTCGGTAACCAGGTGCCCAGTACGGCCATATCCAGGTGGACAAGCCCCGCGAGTGTCCCCTGCCGCCACGCCTCTCCCCAGGACACTCAGTTTTCTCTGTCAGACAACTGAAAGTTAAACACCTTCCCCGTGTTTACGTTATACAAGGGGCCTTGGAGCCCCTGCTCAGTGCAGCCTCCCTCTCCTCCCTGCCTCTGCTCTTGTCTTTTTTCACAGCAGGGGAGTTGCTACACTGGCCGTGCGGATGCTGATGTCCACGGCCACCATCCTGCTGTTCCTGCCTCTGCTCTTGGTTCCAGCCCCCGACACCCTTTTGCTCCTCCTTCTCCCAGATTAACCTGTCCTGGTAATAATATGCAGCTTTAAAAAAAAAAATGTTGCTATACATAGGTGGGACTATACATAGGTGTATACACTTGTTAGTGAAGACTCGCAGTAGGTTCATCACTTGAGTTTGATTCCATCTGAGAATCATTTACCAAACCAGCATTGTGCTGAGCGGGGGCTACCACACGTGGAACTCTCCTTAAATCCTCAGCTAGAAAATGTCAGCTGGTTAAGGCTAAGGCTCCAGTAGCCCAAGGCTGAGGATCCAGTGAGTCAGCTCAGCCTCAGGAGCTGAGCTGACGCCCTGGCCACAGGCCCTCTGCCTGTGCTACAGAAGTTGGCGACACCCTCAGGCTCACCTTACTGCAGTCCTCCCGGCAGCAGCCACCACCAGGCTAACGGCCCTTTCCCTTCCACCAGCAGTCGCTCAGCCTCACGCCCAGGGGCTCTGCTTCTCCCGCTTTTCTCAGAATGAGAGGCAGGTCCCCTTGAAGGGATGAAGAGACATCCCCTGTTTACTGCCTTACCACTACACGTGGAAGCCATAGACATCACATCCCACGGGCAGACCAGTCCCAAGGTGGGACCGGGGAGGGGGGCCTTTCCCACTGTTCCAAATGTCAGTGGCAGAAGCTCCGTTGGCTCAGGAGTGGGAGGAGGCGCAGTCTGCGAGGGCGGAGCAGATGGCTGCAGGGGGTTGAGGCTGCGCCGCTCGCTCTCCACCCCCCTGCCCGGCTTGTCCTGGCAAATTCGTTCCCTGATGGAGCACAGCCTGGGTATTGCGACAGCCCCTCCCTGGCCTCCCCGCCTCCACTCTCTCCTCTGCCACTCTTCCTCCATGGAAGCCAGAGTTCTTCCCTGCAACAAGGAATCCTGTCGCACTCGGCTTAACAGCTTTTGTTGACTCTCTCGGCTACAGGATAAAATGCCAGCTCCTTAGCTCGGCCCAGGTCACCTCCTGTCCACTACCAAGCTCAGTGTGGTCCTGTCACTCCTAAAGTCATCATAATCTCCAGACACTGCCCCAGGACACAGGCTGTTACTCCCACCCAGGATTCCTGAAACCTTCCCTCACACCCTTCCCACCTGCCAAACTCCTATTCACCCTTCAAAACCACTCTAATATCCCTTCCTCTGGAAAGCGTTCTCCGAGGCCTCTGTGGGAAAACAGTGATTCCCTCCTCACGGTCCCCTCAGTATTACGCTGATATGTCTAATACAGGATGCTGCAGGGTTCACCGCAATTTATCTGTCTACGTGTCTCTCTGCCCCACCGGACCATAAGATCCTCAGTGCGTAGTCCCTGTCATAAGCTGATGTTCAATATATTTAGTGAACAAATGAATGAAGGGTCAAATACATAGCACTTAGTTTCTTCTTAAGTTTGAACATGCTTCTCAATATTATCAACAGGCTTGCACCGCCTGCCCCCTTAACCTCCCCATTCTCCTTTCCTGGAGATTAGGGGTTATGGAAAAAGGGAAATTATGACGACTGGGCCAGCCCTGTCTCTGGACTCTTCTGCCTGCCCTTTTAATGTCCTTTCCCCTCTCCGAGGGTCCTCTCCACCTCCAGATGCTCAGGAAGAGAGCAAAGCCAAGTACCAACTGGTGCGTGACTGTGGGGAGTCATTTCGCATCTCTAGATGGAGAAACTGGAGATTGGGACCGGGTGACGTCAACGGCTTTTTGTAGTTCTAACAATATGTAAGTCATAAAGAAAGTGATTGGAATTCTAGGCATTCCTCCCAAAACAGGGAAATTATTTCTGTGCAGAGGGCCTCTTCAGTGCTCCACGTAATATAAAGCTGTTCATCCGTGAATAAGGCCAACCCTGGTAGTGGCTTCTTCCTTTCCAGACACATCACCTCCCACCACGTAGGCACCCTGGGAAGCTGGTTTTGGCCTATTAATGTTGATGGGACAGCATTTGCTACTGCCACAACCTGTATAATCCAAACACTCCCTATCAAAATTTTATTTTTTCCTATCTCTTGAGCCCCCACTCACACCCTGGACTATTTGCAGAGCTTCCCTTGTGTAGAGAGGCCTGGGCACTTGTGTTTTGTGAAGCCCTTTATTGGGTACTCTTTGAACAACCGTGCAGGTAATATATTGCACAACTCTAGGGGGCACCCTTCATAGTGAGATAACTGTACACTCGTATATGCATTAGAATAACTTTCTTGCACATGGGAGCAAAGAGTCTGAGCAAAAGTTCCCTCTCGTATACACACAAAGGTACTTTGGGTATTAGCTGTAGTGTTTTTTGTTTTTGTTTTTGTTTTTGTTTTTGAGACAGAGTCTCACTTTGTTTGCCCTGGCTAGAGTGAGTGC